>PVKC010048445.1:0-10897 GCA_004027635.1 Crocidura indochinensis | reverse complement strand
CTATTTTTCTAGCCTAATTCTTCCTTCAGGTCTTCTTTTCTCTCTATTCTAGACCATGAGCTCTGCCTTTTTTACTCTGCTGAAGAGCCTCCCTCATATGTCATTCTCATATCAGAACTATGATACCTTCTAGCAGGATATGAAAGCTTCATCCCCCCACTCTGCACACAAGCCTGCACACAAACTTAGAAAAAAGGTTAGAAGAATAATCCAAGAAATTACCCTACTCATTTCCATTTCAAAGTTGGAAAATGTGAGATGGAAAGGAATTAAATCACTTGTCCCCCCAAAATTTTTCAGAGAAAGTTTCATGCTGCCAACAATGGAGTTTTCTGCATAACCACACCGCTCACCATCTGTGTCGAAATCCTTGGTGCATTTTTTAAGCTTAGTGTCCAAGACATCTTCAGTTTAATAAGAATAAGGTGCCCTGGGCTGGTTCCCAGCCAGGGCAGGAATGAGCAGATATGCATTCCTTTGAAGACGGTTTCAGATTCTGGAATGCTTTCCTGGAAACCACACAATCTCAGGAGAGATTCATCACCTCTTCATGCTGCCTTTGGACAAGGTCAAAACAGGAGCCCGAGACCCCTGAATGAGAAAGTGTCTGTCCAGATTAGCAATGTCCTGCAAGGTGGCTGCAGATTTGACAGTCTGACATTCTGTCCCTGTCCCCCTCACACTCCACCCTTCCAGACTCCCTGAACAAGTATAAATATGAAGATTAGTTCTCTGATTCTCAAGAAGGAAGATCTGGGACAAGAGCCTATGCAGAGAACCTTGTTTGTGGACATTAAGTGGAGGTGTCTTCCTACCCAGAAACTATACTGGGGTTTGACTGCCTTGTGGGAGAAATGACACTCAGGTTTCCTCAGAGTCTGGGTCAAGAAGATGCAAACAGGGGAAGCATCTGCAACATCTGAAACAATTGGGTAAAGAATCATAGGAGAGAGAATACATTATTTGAGGCAAACTTGGGCAACCCACATAGTCAGAGACTGATGCCCATAAGCTGTTTAGACCATCTTTCCAGTTTTCTCCTGGCAGACACGAGGAGTGTCTAGAAGTCACAGAATTGGCTCATGGCTCCAAACAGAAGTAGTTTTAGTATTGAAACTAGACACACATGTCCCAACAAATACTCTTCCCTTTAGTGCCCCATTCTGTTTTCTTTCCTTTATTCTTTTTCAGATTTATTGCTTTTTAATATCTCAATATTTTCTGCTTCATCTCCTCATTTTCCATTTCACACCCCTCTTCTAACTTTGTTTGTTGTTGTTGTTTTTGGGTCACTCCTGGCTTCACTCAGAGGTTGCTCCTGGCTCCGCGCTCGGAGTCACTCCTGGCAGGCTTAGAGGACCATATGGGATGCTGGCATTCAAATTGGGGTCCGACCTGTGATGGCTGCATGCAAGACAAACGACTTACCGGTGTGCTATGGCTCCGGCACCTCCTATATATTTTTTTGTTTGTTTTTGTTTTTGGGCCACACCAGGTGACATTCAGGGATTACTCCTGACTATGTACTCAGAAGTCGCTCCTGGCTTGGGGGACCATATGGGAAACCGGGGGATGGAACCGAGGTCCGTCCTAGGTTAGCACAGGCAAGGCAGGCACCTTACCTCCATCGCCACTGCCTGGCCCCTCTTCTATATTTTTTAATATCTTTGGATCTCAGGGTGTTTTACTGGCCAAATTGAGACTACACTATCTACATTTCATGATCACTGTGAAGATCAGACACTGTCATGGTAGAAAAATGTTTTCCAGGGATTCTTGAGAGCAGAAATGTTGTTTGCACATGTGCAAACATGTGTACATGCATTTATTGAATCTCCCACTCTCTATTTTGGTCTTATATATCTATAACAGAAAAGGGCTAATAATCCTTTTTTTAAATTCATAATCTCAACACTTCTGCAGATGTTCTCCTACTTCTGACTTAGCCCAGTAAAGATGCAGGTGTGGATTTCAGGTGATGACCATGACCAGAACTCTTAGTAAAATACTGAAACACTTGCTACCCCTTTGCCTTTCACTAATAATTATGAGATCTCACAATCTAGGAAGTGAAGGATAAATATCTGTCCCAGGAAAACTCTGCTCCAATCAAAAGCCCATTCTGACCATTTAGTGATCTTCATATGCAATATAAGGTGAATCCTTGTTGATGTTGAAAAACACTCTGAAGCTTAGTAATCGAAACAACAATGTAAGGGAGTGGAGAAATAACTCCAAGCATAGAGCATCTGCCTAGTTATACAAGAATTCTCAGCACCATATGCCCTCTCAACACTGTAAGATAAAGATTGTGACCCCAAAGCAACATAGGGCCTGAGAACCACATCATGGTTTTGAGTGCCAAATCTTAAAGTTCCCACCATGGATCTGAGCATGTTTAGAAGGGTCCCCAGACTCCCTGAGCATTGCCGGGGTTATGCTCTATGAAACTAAACAAAGCAAAGCAAGTTATTACATTTCAATATAATGTGGGTTGGAACAAACTCAGCAGAATACTTTCCCTTGGAATTTCTCAGGTTGCTCATTGATTATAGTCAATGACAGTTACGAAGAATGTTATCTGCCTAATGTGGGTGGAAGGGAATATTACTATCAGTTGAGAGTGCAGTGAAGCAGAATATGCCATTTGGATCCACCTTTCTCACAGAAGGATACAAGCCTCCCAAGGTGTAATATGCCCAAGGCAGGAAGCAGAATTGGCTCAGATTCACTTTTTCTCTTTGTCAAGGCTGTCAAGAGTCTTCCTAGATTCAAATGGGTGAAAGAACTTACATGGTCACATTAGAGGAATATCTGAGTATGCTTGATCTCCATCTGCTGTCTCCTTGCCTTTCTGTAAACCCTTTCCTATTCCAATGGACTGGGAGAACCCTTTTGACTCATTGAATCTCCCACTCTATTTTGGTCTTATATATCTATAACAGAAAAGGGCTAATAATCCTTTTATTAATTCATAATCTCAATACTTCTGCAGGTGCTTAGGATCAGGGAGAGTGTGGGTGCTTTGTTTCCTGGCCAGTGAATATTCATGCATGGGTATATATGTGTGTGTGTGGAAGAATAGTATAGTAGCAAACATGTTAAAGTCTGTGGTCAAACACAAGTCTAGAGATGATGAGCATCTCTGTAAATACCACACATGATATGAACTCTGTGCATACCACACACGAGCCTTCTGGAAAGATGTTGTCTTCTCTGCCCACATAACTCATATCTTTGACCTCCAACTTCTACTGCTATATGATAGCTCCAGTCTACCTGAATTGAATGCTGGGTTACACCTGGATAGTTTCTCTTGCTTCTTGCGAAGGATGTACCCTCATGTTGTATGGGACTTGTAGTCACCACCTGACATCCCTGTTCTCTAAACAGTTCTAGTCACTTCCCTTTTCTCTAAGGGTATATATGAGTATACCTGAAATGTGTATCCCTAGCTTCTATATCCTGTTGAAACTTTGCTAAACTTTCTTAGAATAAAAAAAATCTATATGATTTCCCATGGCATAGAAAAAAGAGCAAATGGTTCTTGGTTTCCTCATCCAACACACCCCGCTGTGTTTTATAATTGAGAGAAAAATCTGTTATTCATAAAGGAAAACAAAGAATGATAAATTATAGGGCCTTGTAAAATATATTAATATGAACCCACACTTTTCTTGTGGATAATTGAATTTAGAGTGACATGGGCCAGACCGTGCAGCTTGAGCCTGATTACCAGCCTCCCTTAGTTGTTTTTCATTTTATTTTCAGTGTGATCCCACCATGGCCTGGCTAAGTCAGAGACACCCATTGTCTCCAGGCCATCATATGTTGTAATCTTGTCCACAAACTCATTATTTGTGTTGAGTTAGGAGTGCCATTAAAATGATATGTCACTCCCAGAGTTGTAATTGACAAGTGACCTTATTACCAGATGGAGCCTTGTTTGACAACAGGAATGAATTAAATATCAAGATGCAGGATAGTAAGGTTTTGATATTTGGAAGCTCACATGAAGGGTGAGTAATATAACAGTATTTTTCTTAAAGTCACACCAATGTTGCTGCCCAATGTAGTGTGAGAAATGGGGTTTTAAGTCCACTCAGTTTATTCTGATAGACTGTAGGCTGTCAATGATTTGTGTGAGGCCAGCATCATATTTTAATTATAATTGGAAGACTGGTTGGTTAACAAAAAACTCTGGAAAATATCTAGGAAAAACTTGTTTCTGATAACTGTCTTAATCTTACACTCCAACTAATTATCACTGGTTAACTGGCATATTTCCAAAGAGGAGTGCTCAGGAGACAAGCATCTTTGCTCCCCATCAATCCCTGTGATTTAGCTCTACTGGACTTCCTGTTTTTGCAGACCCAATTTTATCTACTGGCATAAGAGGAGAAATCTGCTATGTGCAGTGCATTGGCTTGCAGTTATTCAGTGGAATGAGGAAGGGGTCTTGCACCATAAGAGTTGGTAGTCTGATTGTCATAACTTTCAGAAACAGAGGCTGTTGAAGCAAGAGGGTGCTGGTGGGAGATGAAAGATGCTGATACTCACTGACCAGGTAAAGAACTTTGTCCCCATATGTCCCAACCATCTTGGTCATTCAGGGATACATGTAGTATTGCTTAGGGTTTGTACAAAGGTATGTAATCAAAGGGACATGTAGTAGAGAGTTTTAGCCTGTGTCCCCTTTGCCAAACCCTGATGTTTGGCTGCACTCACCTGGATCAGAAATTGACAGTAGTCCATACACGAAATCAGATCTGCTGCCTCTTTTTATAAGTTAAAGTATATTATACTGTGGACCTAAGCCATACCTTCTGGTTGCAATGACAGAGTTGAGGAGTTGTGACAGAGACCTTCTGGCCCATAAGGCCTGGAATTTTTGCTCTCCTGCCCTTGATAGAAAAAGTTTCCAGATCACTGATCTAAAGGCAGGGACATCTTTTTCTAATTTGCAAAGGCTCTGTCTGCCTGCCAAGCCAGAGCTGCACCTGAAAGATAAAGGCTGACTTTTTCTAATTTGCACAAAGTTCCAAGGATGAGCTCCCAGAATGGGTCCACTTGGCCATCAAACTCCAGTCCATTGCAGACCATTGGGAGACTAGGGCGCTTTCAAGGCCACAGCAGACTACAGGCTAGTATATCAGAGAGGTGGTTGAGGGAGTAAGGGACTGGTTAGAGCAGCTCCCAGAGGTAAAACAAATGCTTTCCTTGTTCCTTTTCCAAATAACCGTAAAAGAGGAGGTTTGTTTTGGGCTCTTTGTCGCTGGCCACTCTGTAAAGAAATGCAAGCTGCCTCATGAGTTATCGTCAACCACGTGTTTACACAGCAGGGCTGACTGACACGGTTTATTTTTCTGCGGTTTTCCTTCTAATCTAAAGTGAAACATGAACTAGAGAATTCATGGGGTTCCTTTCACCTTTTGCTGCCCAGAACCTGTAAGGGAGGTGACTTTCCACTTCTGTGAATGGTGTTTGCCCTAGGGAGAACTAGTGGTCCCATATGAAAGATAGCATGTACTCTACCTGAAATACAGCAAGAACCTATGGCCCTCCTCAGGAATCTTTGGACAATTAGGACACAAAATATGTGGGGATGCTACTTTAGGGTGGTTTTGTCCTCTGAAAACTTGGGGTTTCCCCCTTTGCTTAGGAGGATAAAAGCCAGTCTCTACAGGGGTTTAGACTTTCCAAGACTCAGGTACCTTCTCTGGGCAAGCTCCACTGATCATGATTCAGAGCCCAAGGAAGACATCCAAGTAGCATGAAAATGTGGGCATGGTGGTTGAACTACTTACCAAAGTCCCTTTAATTTCAGGTGTCATGAAGAGTGGTTTTTCAATTTATGCATGGACCAATGCCAGTTTGCAGGTGCTATACATTGAAAATCACTGGTCTAAAAATCAAAAATTAGAAAATAAGCAGTGGACTCAGGAACTCGGGTCCATAGCTCTAATGAGAGGCATTTCTGGAACAAAACTTTGTCTTTGAAAAGCCTGTGGCTAATTATACCCCAGTTAATCTTTCTCTAAATAGCTGTCTTTTCCAGGGAGTTGGATGAATCTGACTCTGGAGTACTACCCTAATTAAAATACCAAAGTGCCAGAGCACATTTTCTGGATTCTAGAAGATAGAGTTGTAGTTCTTTTGTTTCTTAGGATAACTCACTGTTTGGGTTGTATCTTCAGAAAGACCCTCCCTGTAATTATCCCTTGAAGGAAGAGCCAAACATTTTAAGCCAAGCAGTCTTTTATTGGCTAGCTGCATGGAAAGAGAGATCAAACAGAGTCCAACCTGTGAATGAGTACACAACTGTCTTAGGCACTGAAGTCTGTACCATGAAGTTAGTCTCAAATATGCAAAATACACATGTCCACACATATCCTAATCTTTTTCTGAGTCTGAGAGTTTTGCACCATGAACTTGTTCATTTTCTCTCTCTGTAGTTATACTGCTGACTAGTGGGCACATTATCATCCTCATAAATGTCTTTTTCATATCTCTCCTCTTTAAAAAAATTCCCAGTATTTCAAATTATATAATTCTTCTCTGATAGTATCATACTGATTGATGACCACCATGGGAGATATATCAGTTTTTCATAAAAAATTATTAAATACTGTGATTAATAAAGTTGTTGATAATATGGACATTCAATGTTCCAACATTAATTCTATCGCCAATGTGACCTTCCTTAACCAATATACCCAACTTCCATATAACCCCCAAGATTTTTCTCTTAGCAGGTCCAAAAATTATTACTTTGTACTTTTTTGCCAAACAAAATGTTTAGTGGAATTATCAGAAAATAGATCACTGAACGTCAATTTGTGGTTATTGTTATATCTCAGAATAGTGTCACTAAGGTCATTGTTTGAAGATTTCCTAACCTGGTTGATGCTGGTTGAATGTTCTGTGTTATTATTGTTTTTACTCATTGAACTTGGCAGGCTTCTTGCAACTATTTCATAAAATTTGCTGTGTCCTTACTGGGCTGTCAGTACTATAAATTTAGAGGAGGTGTTGTGCTTCAGGAGTTGTGAAGCTTGGTTTTTTATATGTAGGAGGAGATTGTTGTGGTGACTGCCAGGCCTGGGAATCTCCAGCTACCGTTCAAAGAAAACCACAGTGTTTTAAGTCTAGAGATCTTGGGATGATTTTGTGACTTGGTGAGGTTTTGCTGTAGAGCTAGTACCAGCTTTTTATCCAGACCTTTCTATAGAAGATTTTCTCTCTTTAAGAAAGTCAGATTTGGAGAAGACAAGGACTTGGAATTTTTGCCAAGTAGGTTGATATATGAAAGTGAATATACATATTATTTATATGTATATATACACACATATACCAGCCATGTAACATTGACTGGTAATTGCACCCTAGAAGTATGGTACGTGATTCAGGCTTAGTGAATGGGTCTCTGCTTTTTCAGAATCTCAAGCATATTCTCTCTTGCTAGAAGTATAATGGACAGTTTTAGGAGTTGGGCTACATCTTTATTAAAATAATTAGTACTTTAAAGAGATTATTTATGACAACATTTCATCTTTTTCTTTTCCCTTAGATGACCTGAGACCATGTCCTTAGCTTCTTGCTTCCCTTTGGACTCTGGAGTTTGGAGATCTGCAAGTGTTTCTCAATGGTCAAAGTGTCCTTGAGCATCAATTATGGAGCAAGGAGGTGAGGGGTTCAGAGGGAGTAAGCAGATAGCTTATGTCTTCTCAAAGACATGTTTTTTTTTTAATGTGAAACTTGGGTTATACTTTCTTGAGCTATTGTACGTTATCAATTATTCTTGAGATCAAGGTCAAGACAAATATGTCTCTGGTATTTCTTTGGTGCCAAAATATGCTACCTCTGATAATGTCTAGGTAGTCATTGAAAGATCCACAATGAAAAATAATTGTCTATAGATCTCAGAAACAGAATCTCAAAGAATTTTGAAAAGTTATTGTTGACAATGTCTAATAGGACAATTATATACAATAACTTATACACATAACTATTTATGACTAGCATGAGTGCTAAGTGGCCTCATGACAGAATAACTAATTAGTCTAACAATAATGTCAAAGTATTTTTTGACAAAAATTTGGATACTCAGCGAATGGGAGGACATAAAGACATTAGGGAAAGGATGATTTGGGGACTGGTCATTGTTTTCAAATTTCTCCAAGGGAAGAAGATGAAATAGACTTTGTGAACCCAAAGCAAAGGGGTAGGACTTTCAAATAAGTGTGGTACATCTGTAGCTAATTAAAGGTGATATTTCTTGAAATAAAAAAAGCAGTGTTGCTTTCCACCAATCATAAAATAGAAGAGGCTGGGGGGATGCTCAGCAGTGATATACTATGAAAATATTCTATAATGCATGAGGCTCAACAAACTAACAGTATGAGAAGAACATGCAGTGCTGGGCTCTAAGGTTAGACAAACAAACTTGATAAAGATCTGGCTTTTAAAAATAACAAACTTGCTCATCTTTAGTGCACAGCTGATGATGCAGGACAGAGACAAAATGGTACAAATTTAGAAACTTACAAGATTTAATCATCATACATCTGTAAAAAGGTGATATGTAAATTAGGGCACTATGAACATACTTGGTCATGGCCCAATCCTCTTCTTCAGCTCAAAGGAGATTAGTGCCCACATGAGCAAAGTCAAAGAATCTTTGATGTATTGAAGGAAAGTGTCCCAGGATCCTTCGGGAGCCAATGCTTACTGGATTAGTTTCCTTCTGTGTCTTCTGCACATAGTCCATTTGCAATGAACTTGATGCAGCTGGGCAAAAAAACTCTGGCAAATGCCTATTTGCATGGAAAAATCTCTTAGTGTGCTTGAGGTCCTTCACCACCAATTACATCCTGGACATGTGTCTCCTCATGGCTCAGATCACACTGGTTGTGGGATTGTAGGCCCACCCTTTGGTAATTGCACAAAGGGCACTCACAGGCAACTCAATAATAAAAGCAACTCATTGGGAGACCAGCTGTACTTATAAATAAACATCCCAAGAACATTAATCTGCTGAAGGTTTTTATGAGGGGAAGCATAAAATTTCAAATAAAGGGCTAATGGGAAATATGTCCGAAATGTTGGAACTGGTGATCTTCTACAGTAGAGAACTGCCCAGATCGATCCATCAAACAAAATGTAGCTCACAACTGAATCAGTTTAAGAGTCCGGCCCTCGCACTCCCACACCTGAGTTGTATATTTTATCTGAAGGGCTGTTTCATGTTCCAGAATCTGCTCTGTTTGCAAGAGAGCTGTCACAATTTTATGGCTTTGACTTTAAAGAGCAGGGCATTTCTTTCCTGGAGAAGAAGGCTAATAGGAGGTAAAATGCAGGGATTATGGGCTCTCCCACAAATCCAGGCGAGCAGATGCGCCTCTTTTCTGTAATCAGAATGAATGTTTTCTTTGGACTCATCCAGGACTTAAAACATCCCAGGCACAGGAGACATGTACCCGCCCAGAGAACAGATTGGAAGTAAACGGTGAAGAAAGCAGGTGTCGGGCTCTCACGAAGGGAGGGAGAATCTGCTCCTTTCTCTCTTCAGGAAAGGTAATTTCAAAAAATGATAAAGTAATTTCTTTCTTTTTCCAAAGTGAAAAATGGAAGATGGCATCTGGTGAGCATGGCTCCTCACCCTCTCTTTTCCTTCTTTAATGATCTGGTTTCTTCCTCCTGCTGCAGCTTCTTGAAGTTCTGTTTGACATTCTTTTCCTCCCTCTCTTGTACCTCACCATTCCATTCTTCAGGGGACAACACCCTCTAAAACAAAAACTTTTGGAGCGGTGGAAAGAGGTTGGATTGGGGAAACACCAGTTGGACGTTAGGCATGCTGTCATGTTTCCTTTTCACATTATGTTAAAAAAAAATAGCACCACACATTATCATAGACTCATTGTGGGCACCCAACAGTGAGGTCAAAGTGGGGTAGTGGCAAAGGAACAATTCAGATGGGCTCTTAGTTAGCTTCTGACCTGGACCAAGTACTTTCCTGTCTGTTTCCTCATCTTCCACATCTACAAAATGGGGGTAATGACATTGTTTAGGCTACTGAGTGGAAGAAAAGAAACAGACACAAAAGGTGCTTAGCAGGGCATCTCTCCCTCAATTGGTTCTCAATGACTCCTCACTATCATTGCTGTTATTTAAGAAGGGTTGGGCTGTTTGGCACATAATCTGGCTCAGGAAATACCACCTGGCTAATGTCCAATCTCTGGTGGTGAATCTCTGCTGGTTTGCTCCTATCAGAGTCCCTGCTTCATTCTAGTCTCATCCTGTCTCTGACTCCAAGTTATTTTGGACTCACAGGACAGCCCACAATTTTGGACCCAACTAGGAATTAGAATTGTCAAACCAGGAGGCCATATCAGACAAACTCTCTGTGCTAGTTCTTACCCTTGTGCCAAACACCAGCCCTGAGCTGTGCCTCCACTTGTCAGGGTGCATTTGAATGTGACCCTGAACAATATAAAAGAGTAAAGGTGAGAAGAAAAGCAGCTCATCATAAACCTTTCTCCTCCACTTCTTTTGGGGGGCTGCATTCATCACCTGCTCTTTTCACTCCAGTTTGACAACATAACAAATCAAAATAAACACAGGCAAAATGATCACACTAGCTAACAGCAAGGGAAGAAAGTAGCACCAGCTTTGGAGAAAGCATCCAAGTGCAAAGTTTCAGTCATGCCCCAGTGGATTTTCTTGGTGATGCACCATCTCTCTTCTGGGCTAGCATCAGTTCAGCTCATTCTCTTTCACACACTGCCCTCCTTAGGTTATCTTTCATGGTTCTTCTCATTTTTCTTTCTTTTCTTTCTTTTCTTTCTTTCTTTCTTTCTTTCTTTCTTTCTTTCTTTCTTTCTTTCTTTCTTTCTTT
>PVKC010048444.1:0-10885 GCA_004027635.1 Crocidura indochinensis | reverse complement strand
GTCCCTGAAATCAATAAAATAGACTCAAATTTCTAGAGATTGGCCCTCAGGTATATGTTCAATTGACTTTTGAGGAAGGAACACGAAATATAAAGTGGAGCATTGAAGGCAACTTCAGTAAGTAGTGTTGGAAAAACAGTTCAATTCAATGCAATAAAAGTGAACTCACACCTCCTTTTAGATCTGTTTACAAAAGTCAAATCAACATGAATTAAAGAGCTTTATATCAGACCTGAAACCATAAATTGCATAGAGAAAATATAGGTGGAACACTCCATGACTTTGAAAGTGAAGGCATTTTCAAGAATGAAAAACATAATATCCAAGCTATTGGAAGTGAAGATAAACACATGAGACTACATAAAACTAAGAAGGAAATGATGATTTGGGGTAAAAAATAAAACAATGATACACAGAATGGGTGAAATTATTCAGCCAAAAATCATCTGATAATATCAGAGATATATAAGGCACTGGTAAAATCCTTCAACTCATTCTAATAATGAGATGAAAAATTAACAGATTTTTCCTCAAAGAAGACATACAGATGGCCAAGCAGGACAATGCAAATCAAAACAGTAAGATATCTCAAACCACAGAGACTGGCACACATCACAACAACAACAAGATCAGTGCAGATGTGGATGTGTGGGAAAGAGACTCTTATTCACTTGTAGCAGGAATGCCAACTAATCAGCCTTTTCAGGAAACAATATGGATATTCATCAAAATATAGAAATTTAGCTTTCATATTTTTCAGCAATACCTAGGAAAATACCTTAAAAGTCTCAAATACTATGCAGAAAAGCCTTATGCATCTCTATGTTCATTGAGCACTACTTACAATAACCTTACATAATCTGAACATAACCTAACTGTCCGAGAACAGATGAGTGGCCAAAGAAACTGTTCCATCCACACAATGGGATACAATGCAGCTGTTGATAAAAATGATATGAAACTTGCTTATACATGGCTGAAAATGGAGAGTATTATGAGTGAAATTAGTTAAAAAGAATAGGATAGGCATAGAATAACCACATTCATTTGTAATATGTATATTTACAGTAATAAAAACCATAGACAATGCCTTGGATGGTGATCCAACACATGGTTAAAAAAAAAAGTTTGCCACAAACATAGTCGAGTGCAGTGAGAGCATAGAAGGACTACAATGACAATGATAGTTGGAAATGATCACTCTGGACAACAATTTGATGTTATAGTGTGATATACCTGATACCCTTCAGTAACAATATTTCAATATTTTTAGTGTCTAAAAGAAAAACGGAAGAGAAAGAAAGAGAGAAAAAGAGAGAGAGAAGTGTCTGCCAAAGAAGCAACAGGGGAGAGAGCAGGAGAGAAAGCATGAGGAAAACTGGTACATGTATACTGATGAAGGACATGTCCACACCGTGAAGGGTGTGGTACATTTTATGACTGATAATTATGTACAATTTTGTAACTTGTATCTCATGTTATATTAATTAAAAATTTTTCATCAAAATTTTCATTAAAAATAGTGTTAAGCAAATTGCTCATAATAATAATGAAAACACTACAGATCAGATAGTAACCACTATGACTTAGAATTTTAGATTTTATTTATATATGCCTCTTACACTATTTTGCTCTTCTCTTCTCTCTGTCTAATTATCTTCCTTTGAATGTTTTCTTAGAGAGCAGAAAGTATAAAAGATATTATGCTTGTCTTGCATGTCAAAGACTTGGATTTTATCCCTAGAATCCTGTATGCTTTCCTGAACACAGCTTGATGTAATTTTTGATGTATATCCAGGAGTGAAATCTGAGAATTACCCAGTTTAATCCAAAAACTAAACAACAACAACAACAAAAATTTTTGTTATTCAGGTTTCAAATGAAAGGCCATAACTTCAAAGAAACCTCCTTGACAAAACTAAATTAAGGGTTTATTTTGAAATTTCTACTTAGAGTGCTTTTTCTCACTCCCTGTGTCCTTCACTAAAAAGTTGCACCTGGCATATTGAAATAGTAGAAAAGAAATCTTATTATATCAATACTACACATTACTCTATTAATCTGAACTAAAAATCAATAATTGTTTTCTAATTTTCCTTGTACTCAACTTTTCAACAGATTTATCCTCAGACAATCATTTATTGAACACTTACTGAATTACAGGTACAGAGTAGTTTTCTTAGGGACAAGGGGATGGATTGATAGTTATGTCACTGTTTTTACAAATGCAGATAAAATGAACACATATAAAATAGGATGTGTGCAACGACGAAGGTCTGTGTCAATGTAGTGTATGTGTATTATTTAGGAAATACTTAAGAAAGCAGATTATGATAGGAGTAATTTCATAGTTGTAGACTAAATGGAGGATATATATTTGAGATGAGCATGGAACAAAGTTTCTAGATAGACATCATAATCTAGAGGCAAAAGGAAGTTGAACTAGCAAACTTGTTTCAAGGAAATCACAAAAGCAAATAAACTACTTTATTCAAAATGTAATTAAACTTATCTTAAACTTGTGTACATTTTTATATTAATTCCATAAATTTTATATATTTTCTCATTTTGCTTTAATAATTTTCGATTAAATTAGCCAAGAACATTATATTAGTTTCTGTTACAGGATATGGTGATTTGATATTTGTATATATCTCAAATGAAAACTATAATAAGTATAGTTAACATTTATCATGACACATAGTTATAATTATTGTTCTTATTACAAACTTTTTAAGAGAGTCAGAGTTATACTACAGCAGGTTTGGTGTTTGTATTTTATGGAATGAACACAGGTTTGATATCTGACATTCCATATAATCCCGTGTCCTGCCAAGAATAATTTCATATGCAGAGTCAGAGTAAGTCGTGATCACTGCTGGGTGCTGTCCCCAAACAAATAAACAAACAAATGACAAACAAAAAACTAAGACATGTTTACATGTACAAATACAAAAATAGAATTAATTACTTTTATCATCACATTGTACAATATTTCACCAGTACTTCTCTGTTTTATAATTTGTGATTTTTAATCCCTTTCTATTATTTTACTATTAAACACTGCCAACCCGAAGTAGCTACAATAGATTCTTTGTATCTACTCATGATTATTTCATCACTTTTGTCTTTTTTCTTTAAATATACTATATTACATTAGTTTCATATCAGTCTCTAAATTCCACATAATATGATGTTCATATATATCCTAAATGATAAAATGTATTCAAACTATGGTGTTTTGTTTCAAAGTTAGATGCTATAACTAAATGTTTTGCAGAAAAAATTTAAGAGTTCCAGTAAAAATGTGTCTTTTTAAAGACAAAAGTCTACTACCAACTTAGACCTGTAACTAAGTAATATAATTAGGATAAAAATATTTATCTTAAAAGAATAATTTAAACATGTGCTTTTGTTTTGATTATATAATAATAGTTTAATTTGCCTAGCCAGTAAATTATGAGAAATATTTCACAGAAATAGGTTAATAGGCTACTCAAAATATCTTATCGGCATTATCTTATTTATTAATCCTGCAATATCTCTATGAGTTCAAAAGATAAGAACCAGTGCTGTGTATCTTTATTTTAAAGACAAGTCAACCTGCTAGGCTTGTAAAATTAGTTATAAATATATCAGGAGCTTTTTTAACTTTGTACTCTTTCCAGATAATCAAAACCAAGACAAAAACACCAATTCCTTACATTAACCTTATAGTACTCCGAGAACAAATATAGGTCATTCTAAACATACTGGCCTGGAGAGACAAAAAAAAAACCTACAGTAATAATCAGTTGTATTCTATATAGAATATTTGCTTAAAGACAGGAATTAAAACAGTTATTTTACATTATGATATGGTTTTGGTTTGTTTTGGTAGCCATACCATGGGCTCAGGGATCACTTTTACTGGTATCAGGGTACCATATGTGGTACAAAGAACCAACACATGTGCTTTAACCTACTGTACTACCTCTTCATACCCTACTATTAATTTTAAACTAGCAATAGTTATTTTTCTTATGGTAAGCCTCGAAACTTATATCTGATTCTATTAATCAGCAAATGACTGAGGGTACTGTTTTGTATCCTCCGAATAGGGTTAAGTGCAAAGGTCAGGTATATACATCTGAGTGACAAAGGAATATGACTGGTAAGGTATAAGCAAATGTCTCTAGTGATTGGATGTGAAAATAACACACATGCTTAAAGATGGATCAATTAATTTCTGCTTGGGATTTCATTTAATTTTGTCTGGGAATCTTACACAGTGATTGTGAAGAAGAGGTGCATGGAGAGGGGCAAACTACTCCAGATATCAAACCTGATCATTCACCCATGCATTCTAGTCCTTGGCTGTCTCCCCAGTAACTCTCCTTGGATTGTAAATAAAAGTTCTATGATGTTCAGAAGACTGGACATCCTGAAACTAAGCAATCAAAATGAATTTGATGGAGAAATAACCAAGAAAGCAGACAAGAGACTCAAAAGAACATCAGAGATACAAAAAGGTTCAAATGTAGGCAAGTGGAAAGCAAAACAACCCTTAGATTTTTCAAGAACAGTAATTTTAAATTTTATCTCCACTGTAGATACTTAAACTTCCCAATATTAAAACCACACCACAGACCATGAGTCCTCTATTTTCATTCCCATACATGTTCATATTTAGCATATATGATCACTGGTAGTAAACTTGAGTTTTCTGGTTTGGGTAGGTAGGTGGTCAACTGCCACAGGAGTTGGTCATTAACTGCTGGGAACAGGAGGCAATTAAAAAGTAGGGCTATTTAACAGGTTGATCTTAATAAAATAACATTGTATTAAATATAGTTGAATTTTGCCTAGCTTCTGTGAAGTCTTCAATTCTACTGTAGCTTTTAAATGTGAGTGAGAATAAGTCAGTTCAAGCTATCAGCATTGCATCATAGAATGGAGAGTAGTGGTGAAAAGTTCAGAAGCGCACCAATATATAAAATTTTTACCATATAAATATAACTTCAAATGTAATGAGTTAGTTAAAACTTCTAAATAATTTCAAGAGCATAGATGGTAGCATTATGAGATAAAATCACTCTAAAGTGATAAATTTTGAGTATTGTCTTTTCAGCATACTTTAATGACAAGTTTCTAAATGGAATATTTAATAACAATGTTTAAAAACCATAATGCCAAAGTTTTGAGTAAAATTATGTATGACTAGTAACAACTATCTGTATAATACCATCTTCTATATGTTAGCAGTAACATTATGAAAAAACTCATATTTAGAGGACTCATTTATTCCTACTGTAAATTATTCACTGTCACAATTTTGTGTATATATTCCTTGCCTACTTCTACCATTTTGAATGCCATAGAATAAAGAAAATAAAAGTGCTTATGATCTAATACTTATGCATTCTCCCTTATGTGCACCACTATGGTGATACGCCTCACATTAAGAAAAAAAAAGATCAAAATTTCAGAAAAAATATGATACATTCTGATTGGGAAATTATTTTATTTGGAGGTTTTGTTTTGATTTGTTCATTTTTTTTTGGTTTGCCTTCTTGTATTGTGTGTAATGCTCTAATGATAATTCATTCATGAGCAATATATGTAAAAGGCCTCCATATTCGCTAGGCAGAATACAAATAGACTGGGTTTTATTTATTTCTTTTCATCATCGTGACTCCAGATTCAAACATTATGAAGTCATCATTAATGCTAAAAAGGTTTTGATTACTTCTGAGAATTTCATATATCAACATTTTATAAGGAGCAGAACCTAGAATTTCATTTCCTGCAAATGGACACTCAGAAACCAGCTAGATGAATTCCAAAAGTGCAGTCTCTTATATGAGGAGAAGCTGTCTATAAAAATCTCTCAAGGATTAATTACTTCACTCTTTTTCACTTGGTTTTATGTGTTAGCATTCCATCCCAGTCACTAGCAGATTATAAAGACCTTAACCACTGATAGCAGTCTGCGAACAAGGAAAGTGCCCACTATCATTTCTTAACCAACACCACAGGTTTCTCAAAAGATCTAGGGACCAAGATTGACTCTTGTTTCCCTTTTATAAATTTACTTAATTGCTTCAATTTGTTCTGTCTCTATTCCCTTGCTTTTGCTAAATCACAATTATTCATCACATATGTGCAGCCAGAAGGTTAGGAAGAACATACAGCTGGTATTATTGGAAAACCAGAATTTTCCTTAGGGAGAGGATTATCCTTGGCATGACACAACACTATACTTGCCTGTCCCCTTCTTGTCAAATTTCAGAAAGTGCCTTTGCTGTATAACAGTGCTGAGAACACATTGGATTAGATTCGCTTATACATAGACTGAATTCAAAATATCATACAAGGAGACCATGACATTCACACCACATACATATTGTCTCCAAAGAAAACACTAAGAGTAGAAACTTTAATATTAATTGAGAAAGTAATTCCAAGCACTTTTTCTATAAAATTAAAAATCGAGGATTGTTTGCAATTATTTTGAAGTTTTCTTGCTAAATTTAAAATGAATTTAGATTTAATAATGTGTTAACATTAAGTAATACTGCAAAAGGTGAGCTTGTAAGTATATTTACATATATTTTCTTCCGTGACAATCAGTTCTGGCTTGTTTTGGCATGGTTGGTTTAATTCAGAGTTGGTCATGTGAATACCAAGGACTTTAACCCTTATTGACACCTGTAGGAATATTATTTTTTGTATATGTGTTTTTTCTCTTGATTTTTTTACATATATTAAAAAACCCTTCTCCAGCGCAGCATTCCCATCACCAATATCCAAAGTGTCCCTCTTCCCCACAGAGGAGCTCACCACAGAGTTTGTTGGGTACAGTCACAGAAATAATTACACTGAAAACTATCATAACAAAATGTGAGAGAATGAGGGAAGTAGAAAGCCTGTCTAGAGTCCAGACCAGTGTGGTGTGGGAAGAAGGGACACTGTAGGAATATTTTTAAGGTGATGAAGTATGAGAAAATAACCAAGAAGATATTTTGTGTTTGTGTATATGTAAACTGTCTGAAACAACAGTCTAGTTGTCTAAACTCTATATTATGCAGCCTGATTTTTCTCTTCTCTATTTATAGTAAAACCTAAAGGAATCATTTAATTTTACTTTCTTATAGTTTAATAATAACAGAAAGGACCCCTTTAATAACAATAAAAATTATTTGTGCCAATTCCCACCTATTACTTGCATAAAAAAACACAAGTGTGTATTTTTTTATATACACAAGACACATCAACACACACACAAAGAGTAGATACTCTCACCATCACGTTTTTTGTTTGTTTGGGTTTTTGGTTTATTGTTTGTTTATCTGAGGACTACCACAATGGTACTCAGGGTTTACTACTGGTACTAAGCTCAAGCATCATTCCTGGTGGGCTAAGGAGCTATACAGGCTCGGGGGGGGGGGTTCAAACTTTGTTCTATTATATGCAAGAAAAGTGCTCTGTTATTTTTATTGCTCTGGTATGTTTTAATGTTATTTTTCAGGTGTTTTCGTTTATTTCTTTTATGGGCCTAGCCTAGTGGCACTCAGGAGTTATTCCTGTCTCTGCACTCAGAAATCGCTCCTGACTCAAGGGATCATATGGGATGCCGGGAATCATGCCTGAGTCTGTCCTGGGTCAGCCTTGTGCAAGGCCCTACCACTGTTGCCACCGCTCTGGCAATTATTTATCAGTTTTTAAAGGCACCAATTGGTGCTTACTAATTGAATAAAGCATTCAAAATAAATTATTAAATAGATAATTAAATCTAATTCTGGTGAGTGAATTTCCCTGACCCATCTAGTCCATACCTTTGTTATTTCGGTATTAGGAACACTCTCTTTACCTGGAGGTAAAACCAGTCAAATATGTGTTTATATTTCAAAGAAAATCTATTCAAAGTTATCACATTTCTTGCTCTTTCATACACGTAAACCTTTCAACTCTTAAGCATTTTGTTGAAATAGCTGTTAGATTGGTTGATAGAAACACTGGTGAAAATGGACTCTTATTCTAAGAAGATATTTCTAAGAATGGCATATAAGCAGAGAAGAGAAAACATGTCTTCTCAAGAAAAGATAAGCATATAACGACCCTGTTTAGCTCCATGATGGAGCACACTGAAAACAAAGGAAGCATAAAAACAAAACCACAAAAATATGGTATCGGCAACATATCACTCAGAAATGTGGATGCCTCTCTCTTAAAATGTCAGCTCCTCCTTGACAGCTGGATCCAGCTGTTTGAAGTAAGAAATGTTTCCATTTTAAGTCCCTTCAGCTTCTGCTACATAAGACAACCTCCAACAGTCATCAGCAAGCAGCATTTGCATCACTCCAGTTTAAACTGAATTCTAATCAAGGTCTTTTAAATGCCATTGAACAAATCTATATATTATGGATTGTTTCTTGTATGCCTCTGGCCAAATACTATTCACTGGGTCATTTATTATTTCTTGAAAACCAAAACAATCCACACTAATAGTATAAATTATAGCACATCTTGATGCAGAGTCCAGGTATCCTTGGTGATTTAATAACAGAACTGAAAAAAAGCTTTTAATTATTCCTCCCCTGGTGATATATGAGACTGTCTGAATCTCAAAGTCATGTGAGTAATAAAGCTAGCTTTTTATCACCATTAACTCAAAGAGTAGTCTTAGCCTAAAAGGGCCTGAGAAGTCAACTACTAAAATTGAAAGCTAAAATATGGACATAAAAGTCCAAGGGATTATAGAAATCAATAAAGCTAACAGGGAAAAAGAACCTAAAATAGGTTACCTGATGTAAACATGAATGTTCTTTCTAAATAGACTTCTGATAAAATATTTATGTAAAATTTAAGACATGAGGTTCAGGGCCAATTATGATCATATCTCCAAATATATTCACATACTGAGCAAAGTTGATTTGAAATCAACAAATGACATCATGGTCTATTTGTCTTCTCAAGAAAAATTCAAGACCATAGAGGAATGAAGAAAAAACTTGGATATTCAAGTTTTTGATATCTCCAGAGAAGACAATTAAAAAACCTTCCCAGATGCCTATGTCATAGGTCTGTCTATCATCATTCCTTATTAACCAAAAAAAGCACTGAACAATTATGCTGGGCTATTTGCTAGAAAGATATAATTTTAGGCTTCAAGAAAATGACATTTGAAAGAATAACTAGCACCTGTATTATATCTTCAGATTAATTAACCCAGAACCTTGGAAGTTTGTGATTGAATTTTTCACAGATCTTTTTTTTCAATGAGCAAAGTTATATCTATAAATCAGTGTTGGGATTGGAAAGTGAGACAGGAATTATTGCCTTTATAATTCTCAGTGTCACAATTTTGGGACCATTTTACAAGACAAAGGGAGAATTACAGCTATAATTCTTGCTGTGTCTAAGAAGCTGTTTCATAATTGTTCCCCATATTTCTCATTCTTGTTTGCCACTTAACTCTCTGTTCTGAGGTATGTTTGCATTACTTATTCCAACATTCCCTCTATCACTGATGCTACCATGAAACTGCCAAGATACGGTGAAAAGAAATGTCAGCTTTGCTTTATTAAACCTATTTAATTTTCTTCATTGATACTTCACCCCTTTCAGCATTCAAGAAATGTCTCTCTCTGTGTGTGTGTGTGTGTGTGTGTGTGTATTCATGTATATATCTATTGCTACGGACTAATGATAGAGTTGAAGACAGTAGCTTTTTCATTTTTTTCTGATTTGATCTCACTGTTAGGTGGTGAGGCAGGGAAACTTGCCCTGGAAGCAAGTTGTTGCTGTTTCCTTGTTATCAGGGTGTCATATGAACTCACCCTAGATCAAGTCTGCAAACTTGAGGTGGGGGAATAAGAGGATGGGAGCCAGGGGCCAAGTTATCTCAGGTGCATTGGTGAATATAAATAAATGACAGAACTAAATACTCAAACCAATGCCAACACCAATAGATTTAAGAGACCCAAACTATAACAATCTATACTTAAATGAGGCCTGTTATATTGTCAGGCCAGGGGGTTAGGGTGGAGGTATAGAATGCATGCTGGAAACTTTGGTGGATAGAGGTCTATACTGGTGGTGGAAATGACCCTAATTCCCTGTCACCATATGGCTGAAATCCAACTATAAAGAATGTGAAATTCACAATGGTTTCAGTACAAATTAAAAAAATAATTTTTTCTGTACTACTTCTCAAACCTGTGAGACTGAAAAAGTACTAATACAAATTAAGAATGTCACAGATATATGACATTTAAAACAGCTGTATTTTTCTCTGCTATATTTAAACATAAACTATAAAGTTTTCAGAAACTCCCATTAAGAATTATATGAAAGAAATTTAGAACACTTAGAATTCATTAGTTTATGGTTATACATTTATTAAGCACCTAATTATTGGTGTACAATGTAGTAGCTATTGAAAGTAAAATATTAAAATCTTTGTTTACCAGCTAGACTATCAATGAAATAGATCAACCTGCTATAGTTTAGACCACTGGTCCTCAAACAACAGCCCACAGGCCACATGCGACCCACCCAGTCTGCCCAGGTTTTTGCCACCATTGCCTGGTGTGCTTAGCAGCAGGCTGGCCTTGAACAATATGCAGGATGTCCACTGCACTTTCTGACTCTTCTCCTTCTCTCAACTTCTCCTGTCATTCTTGCAAAGAGTCCTCAAAATATGACCTACCAAAAGCAGGTCTATTATTTTCCATTGAAATACTGGTAAGTGGGGGCCGGGCGGTGGCGCTGGAGGTAAGGTGCCTGCGCTAACCTAGCTTGGACCACGGTTCGATCCCCCGGTTCCCATATGGTCCCCCATGCCTGCCAGGAGCGACTTCTGAGCGAATAGCCAGGAGTAACCCCTGAGCGTCACCGGTTG
>PVKC010048443.1:0-10895 GCA_004027635.1 Crocidura indochinensis | reverse complement strand
CACATCACTAATCATCAGGGAGATGCAAATCAAAATAATAAGGAGGTACCAATCTCACACCACAGAGACTGGCACACATCATAAAGAGCAAGAACAATCTGTGCTGGAGGGGATGTGGGGGAAAGGAACTCTTTATTCACTGCTAGTGAGAACACCATCTAGTCTAGTCTTTATGGAGATCCTCAAAAAACTGAAAATTGTGCTTCCATCTGATCCAGCTATACCACTCCTAGGGATATACCGTAGAAACACAAAAACACAATAAAAATTGCCTTCTGCACACCTATATTCATTGCAGCACTATTTACAATAATCAGAATCTGGAAACAACCCAGATGCCCAAAAATAGATGAGTGACTAAAGAAACTATGATACATATACACAGTGGAATATTATGCAGCTGTCAGGATTCATGAAGTCATGAAATTTTTCTATACATATATGGACACGGGAACTATTACACTGAGTGAAATAAGTCAGAGGGAGAGATAGACAGAAAAAAGTCTCATCTGTGGAACTTAAAAATAAAAGACAGTGTGGTAATACCTATAGACAATAGAGATGAGGGCTGGAAGGACTGGTCCACAATATGAAGTTTACCACAAAGAGTGGTGAGTGCAGTCAGAGAAATAACTACTCTAATATCTATCATGACAATGGCAGTGAGTAAAAGAAGTAGAATTCCTGTCTCGAATACAGCAGGGGAAGAGGGAAGGAAGGCGATGGGGCATTGGTGGTGGGAATGTTCACTGGTAAAGGGGGAATGTTCTTTTCTATAATTGAAAACCAACAACAAACATGTTTGTAACCATGTTGCTTAAATAAGGATATTATTATTTAAAAATAGAATGTCCATAAGACAGGGAGAGAACAACATCTATGGTGTAGAGAAGTGTTTATCATAGAAAAGGTGTTGGTGGTGATGAATGATCCTACAAAAAAGAAGGAAAGCTGGAATTGACTAGAAAACCTTGCTTAATGTAACAGAATAAATAAAAATACAATATTACTAAACAAATCATAGTTATAATTCTCATTTTGTCAGAAAACTAAACACTGTGTAAATTCTATTTTCTATTAGTGCATAAATTCTTTACAAATATTTTAGTAGAGTCCATGTATTCTTTTTATGACAACTTTATATTTTGTCCTCTAAATTAGTATTACACATACTAATTTGTCCCTTTATTAAATTATCAGAATTTCTAGTAATAAGTTTAAGATTCTTAGTTGAATCCTAATATTAAAAAGATCATGAAAATTAAGTGTAATACATAATTTTCAGGTAGACTGTAAAGTTAAAATATAGAATCCTTTGCTCAAAAATTCGGGATTTCAAGTATCTAGGTCAGATTGAGCACAGATCCAGTGTAAGAAACCGCCTCTAAGAGACTATGTACTCTGTGCTGAAAACAGGTCTCAGTTGGGATCTTGTTCTCAGACTAGCTGCTTGTCTCACCATTTATCAACTTGTCTGAATCTCAATTTTATCATGTACAAAAAAATGGAGATGCTACACTGAGGTCTTATATGTAAAAGATTTGTTGCTGTGTCAAATGTCAAAGATAAACAAATTAAAGGGGTAGGGATAAAAGAAGTTCTTCTTTTTCAGTACTATATTATTACAAGAAAGATAGAATCAAGCAGAAATGTAGTCAACTTCAATTTGTACTGAGATGACTGGGAATGTTAAATGGAGAATGAAAAATGGTTGTAAGGAAAGATGAAATTATGCAATTTATTGTTACATTAATGAAACTATAGAACACTATGCTGTGCAAATTCAGCCAGGAGCAGGACAGGTACAGAACAAACCCTCTTATCTATGAAACATAAAGCAGCACAACTGTCTATAGAATTGAGTTTATCAAGGATGTGGTCTAGATGTTGGATGGGAGAAAATCTGTTAGCAATGGTGGAGGGAAGTGGACACTGGAGTAAAGTATGCTCTACATGGATATGTCAGACCTTCTCCCTCTCGTTAACAGTAGTGTGAATCACAGTGCTTCAAGTAAAATAATAGGTAATACAAAAATAAAAGTGAATTAAGTCCTGGGACTTTGTCTCATGGTAGAAAATCTGCCATGAATTTTATTCTTGACTTGTCCCACATTGTTTAATGTCATCTCTAGTTGCACTATTAATGTGAACTCTAGTGCCACAATAAGTATATAGTCTCTGGATCATACAACCAAGTTATTGAGTCTAAACATCATAACAACAGGAGGGGGAAATTTGGGGTCACTGGTCAGGGGTAATCGATATGGAGCTCTGTAGAAACAAAATATTGCAAAATTTGGAATGGCAAAGTTTGGTGCAGGTGGCAGTTGAGTTTTCTAGGTGGTATTTACTAAAATTATACACTGTCATTACTCAAAAGCCAGACGTGGTGGCATTGTCTTTATGTATGGCTAAAACAAGTGGAAAATTATTTGGATAAACTGATTTTTCTCAAACAGACACTAAAATGGGCTTAGAAATCATTTTGCAAATAAGACTTTGAACCATTAGAAACAGTGTTTTTTGTTCAGTCTATATATGTCAAAAGCCACTCATAAAGGCTAAAAAGAACTTGGTGGGAGGACACAGAGGGGATCTTTTTACACTGGTTCACAGTGCTTAATAAATTATAGCCTCTTGCTCTACTATATTATAAGACAAACACCTGGAAAATCCTACTATGTTTCTTATTTTTTATTTTAGTTCTAATTGTTTCAGTTATTGTCTCTAATAAGATTTTATGACAATCAACAAAGTGGCACAGTGAAACATTTAAAATTAAATTTTGTCTTCCCACAAATAAATTTTAATTAAATAAACCACTAGACTATATCTGTTTTTAGACATCAAAAGCTTTGAATCTATCGTTTCTTCACTTGCTATTCTTGGTAAATAGGGACATGGCTTGTTGACTAAATGTCATAAAGCATTTTTAATGGAAATAAATTGAACTTGAAATTTTATTTGAATTTATTTGAAATTACCTAGCAGAGGAAAAAGAATAGACTTCTGGGTTCATTTATGATACCAACTTTGTTTTCTTTTTCTGAGCATTCTTAAAAAGAATTCACAAATAATTGAATATCATGAATTAGGTTATGACAGAAGTTTGTTATAAGATATACAGCTGCTATCTAATTATTGATCTGGGTCACTGTTTCTTTTATTGGTGTGTAAGATGCGATTGAGGAATTCTTTAACTCACAAATTCCAATCTTCTCTAAATTAACTAAATCAGAATCTTGCAAATAAATTGATCAACAGGCTAGTGAATCTTATTAAAGCTAAACAACCACACTCTTATAGCATTATTAATGGGGAGATGATGATCACATATGTATTATTTACTTGGGTATTTAATATGGAAATATCAGTAACCCGTTTTTTTTCCTAAATGTATTCTTCCCTGTAGGCAGGTTTACCTTTGTCCTCTTGGCCTCACCCACCACATAGGCAAGAATTCTCCAAGCACTAGATTTTGGAAAAATATTGGTCTAGGAAATAAATAAAATTAAAAAGTGACCCTTTTCATATCTATGATAACATTTCTAGCACATCCTTTCATAAAAGTTCTTTCTCCTAGTTACCTTCTCTGCAAAGCAATGGAGACTAGATGATTGGTTTGTTCCTAAAGATATAAATAACTAGATTATTTTTCCATTCAGCCTAGACTTTGTCTTGACATTACATGGATACTTGATGCTTCTGATCCATGTTCACAAGTATGAACATTATTTTTACTGTCTCTGACAATGATCTCCTATACATAACTACCCTTCAACTAAAATTAAAAATAAAGAATTCCTCTGAGATTTTGAGTAGATTTGGAGCCACTTTCCTTAAACAAGTCTATTTATTCAGTGATTTCTTTTATAATTTAAGCTAATGTAACTTTGAAAATGTGCCCCACTGGGCTTTAATAGTCAAATCTAATGATCTAGAACTGGTCCTGTCTGCCTCTATTATTCATTTTTCCTGCTTTCACCTACATTTCCATGTTAATTGTATTATTCCTACAGTATAACCTTTCTGAAAGATATGTATGAGAAAAGTAAAGATTAATTCCCATCAAGACTATGTTAATTCTTGAAAGTTTTTAATACTTTACTTCCCTGGAAAAGAATTTCATTTACCTCATCTTAAAAAATAAAAAGACACCTATGGATGGTTGGGGGTGAGGGGGAAGACACCTAGGATAATATCGGCTATATTCACAGCTCTCCACATTGAAAATGCCATGTAACTTCACAAGTGACATCCTTGATATATGAGCCAAAATTTACTATGGGTTCTGCAATCAGCTTGCCTCTGTAGTCTATAAAATTCCTGTTAGGTAAACCAGCTGCTTTTAATAGACCTAAAGGATTTGCAAAATAATTTAATGCATAATTTAAATTCAGGTGGCTATAGCATCTACATATTTTCCTAGTAAAATCTAGGCATCATTGGGAATGTTGGTTTCAAATCAGACTCTTTAGTGAGAATTGAATACCCAAATTAGTAATACACATAAAAATCACTGGATACTTAACCTGTTCATTTTAAGCATTCCTTTAACATATTTGCTTTAGTTATGCATTTAATGATAAAATTCTAAACTAAAAATTCTGTGTCTTAATTCTTCCCTATTCTATAATGTAGAATGAAGGGAATCCATTCATAAATTAATAAAACCCATGTTTCTTGGAGAACTTGTCTGGATAAAACCAGTTCTTGCCTTCATGAGTTCCAAAATATTGTGAAGGAAAACTACATTGAACAAACAAGAAGGAAGTGAAGAAGGGAAGAAGGGAAGGAGGGAGGGAGGGAGAGAGAGGGAAGGAAGAAGTAAGAGAGGGAAGAGGAGGGAGGGGAATTAGTAATACAAATAGTAATAAATTATAAAATTTTATCTAAATTATAATAAAAGTAAATAAAATCATGGTGAAATCTTTAGTCTTTTTAAACTCTTGTAAAATTGTAAACTCTTGTTGCATTTAAGTAACTGAACAAAGTACAATTCTGATGACACACAGAACTTGAATTGTTCATGTGGGAAGAATATTAAAGTGGAATCTGATATTGTTTTATATAACTTTATTTTAACTTCTTAAATTCTAGATAATAGACTTTTTTCCTTCCTGCTATTTTCCAAACTCATGATGTCAAATAAGTTACCTCTAGTTTTGCTGAATTATATCCTTGTCACTCATTATATACTGTCATTATTTGGGGAGAAACATGGTGGTAAATGAAATCACTAAACTTGTGAGTCACATTTTCCCCTTCTAAACATGCCAATAAAGAACTATGAGTACCCTCAAATGAAAATAGTTGCTAAAGTGTTCTTGACATTTGTTTATTTGTTCTGGTTGGTTTAGTAGATTAAAAAAAATTTTTTTGATTACTAATTAAGGAAGGAAAACAATTTTAGTTATTTTTTATCACAAAGCTTAAACTAATTGTTTCTCCAATCTAGAAGTAGAGAACTAGCACCATATTCATGTTCTGGATTATTTCTTCTTATTACTCACTAGTACAAATGTGTTATAGAAGAAAGCAAATCTAGGTAAACTGTTGCCATCCTTTTTTCTTCTAAGTGGCAATGCTGAGAAAGCTGTTTGATATCAAGTGGCTACCTTCACCAAATAAACAGTTGAAAAATTCTCACCAGTAAATTTGGGTGATACTGAATGGAAAATGTTTCAGTCATTTACTGTCAAGAAAACAAAGAAGACTAATGATTTGACGACCTTCAAAGGTTAAATTAATAAAGAGAAAAGAACAATCTTTTGAGCAGGAAGCACATTTTCTTTAAAATTAGTAAATCTGAAACTTTAATATTACAATTTGCACTATCTTACCACTGGTATTAATTCATCTATTTATTCAAGAGGCATTTTCCAAGTAATAACATAGTGTGGGATGACATATAGTCAAGTAAGGACTTACCTTCAAACAGAACAAGAAGAGTAACACATGAGAGAACACGAGTGGTATTTGAGCTGATTTACATCGAATTTAAGAATAAAAAATTAAGTTTCTAGGAAATTATGCTAAAGTTATAGAAGATTGACAATACATTTATTTTTGTGATAATGAATTCTCCCTTTCTACGTTCTGAGCAGACAGGCATTTTTATAAAAATTTGCCATGGTAGGTAGGTTGCCACAAAGAGCGGAGAGTGCAGTTAGAATAAAGTCCGCTATGAAAAGAATATTCATGGCACCCCTTAATTTGCAGTAGTTCAAGCCACAATGTCACAAAAGAAAAGAAATTCAGGAGTGGGTGTAGAGTAAGTGGTGGGGAGAGAAAGGAAGAGGGAAGAAGAGAGTGGGGGAGGGAGAGAGGGAGGGAACAAGGGAGAGAATGGGGGGAAGAGAGTGAAAGAGGCAAAGGAGGAAGGGAGGGAGAGGGTGAAGTAAAATGTAGACCCCAAAGATAAGAGGGAGAGAATAGGTGGAAGGGAAGAGGGTATCAGGAAGGGTGAGAAGGAAACTGTTGACATTGATGGCAGGAAATATGCACTGGTGAAGGTTGTTGTACATTATATGACAATAACTCAATCATGAACAACTCTATCTGTGGGGAAAAAAACCCTGCATTATGAACAATCTTGTAACCATGGTATTTAAATTAAAAAAGTAGAAACAAAAAAAAACACCTTTTAAAAATAAAATACTTTATTTTTAAATTATTTTATTAAAATATTTATTACTTTCTGTATCCCTATAAACCTGGGAATAGATATAAATTAAACAGTGCATCTAGGTAGCAAACTGGAAGAAATTTTAGAAATAATATATCTCTCCAACAATCTGATCTCCCAAGACTTACTGATTAACAAAGTATGATGAACACACATACACAAGGTAAATAGTAAGTACAATTAGACCTAGTACCCATATATATTAACTCCTGATATTAATGTCTTTACTTTATAAAATATATGAAATTCATCTTATTTCTACAGTCAGACTTTATAAAGCTTTAAATACTTATCAAAGAATAGGAATGATACTAGGGATATCAAATGAATGGATGCTATTTTCCCATAAGGTTATTTGTTCATACATAAATTACAAAAGAGTGTTTTCCAGTTATTTTAACTTCACTTTATGCTTCTTTCTTGAAACCATTGACCTTGTTTCATTTTTCATTTTTGTCTCCCACTCTTATTGCATTAATTATTTGTAGAGTTTAAATCATTAAGTTGTGAACTAAGGAAAATCTTGCAATAAATAATCTGGCTTTTGTTTATTCATTTGTTCATTCAACACTAAAATAGAGATGATCCTGCTAATATTTAAATACTTTCTCTCCATATCGATAGAGGCTCTTTATGAAGGTTGATTTCTTATATCAACATAGGAACTTACTAGAATTTCTCTGTGTAAAGGTCCACTTTGCTTATTTATTTTATTTCTAGCTAACATTAAAATAAGGTCACTATATTTATGCATTAATGCACTTTTGTCAGACTTTTTAGATTTGCTTTTCTTTTTTATCCACTTTATTTATCCCCAGATGACACTGCCTGAAGGTGACTTTCCTGACTAAAAAGTGTTTAAATTGAAAGATTAAAATGAATTCATTTTATATCTTATTTCTGAAGAAACATGCTGTATTAGTGATGACAAAACATTTTAATATCTTTGTTTTCTCCTGACCAGGGTATGAAATTTTAATTCTATTTTCCTCTTAAACAGCTGTGTCTAAGGTCTATATTACAATCTTGTTTGCATTAGAAATTAACAATAACAAACCATGTTTTATTCCTTACTAAAAGTTCAGGGAGCTGGGCCCAGAAAGATAGCACAGTGGCATTTGCCTTAGAAGCAGCCAATTCAGGACCAAAGGTGGTTGGTTCGAATCCCAGTGCCCCATATGGTCCCCCGTGCCTGCCAGAAGCTATTTCTGAGCAGACAGCCAGGAGTAACCCCTGAGCACCGCTGGGTGTGGCCCCCCCAAAAAAGTTCACAAAGCTACTTTGACAATGTATATATGTGTGTATTATATATATTAGGTATTAATAGTAATACAAACCTGTTTCATTCAGGTACTCAGTGTTCCTTCTTTCTGAATTGTTTACTCTTTTTCTTTCAAGACTGATCTGAATCTCCATAATGGATACTATTACATGTTCTTTGTAGGGAAGGAAACTTAATCTTCAGAGAAGTGAAGAAATCTTCCTAGAATAACACTAGTTGTAGTAAGAAGCCAGATTTTTGAATAAATCTTACTCCAGAGCCCAAGTTATAATTTCAGCATTATGAGTTCTGTGGGTACATATTATTTTCTTAAATTTCCTTGCTTTGTTCATATCATCTATCAATTCAGGGTAAAACATATTTATACATATCTCAGAAGTTACTGAGTTAACATTTAAATTTAACTTGTAACAATGGAATAACCTAAAAAGAGCATGATAAAATAATGAAGATACTTATGACAACAAAGATAAAGGACTTTAATTTATCATGATTACCACATGTGACTATTTAGATAACATATCTAAGGAAAGCACATCTCATTCGGAGGGAGGGAGTTCACTTGTCCAATAAAGTTGAGTCTCAACTAAAAATATATATAGCACTTTATGTCTTATGCCTCGACCACTTGTATTCCTTTAAACAATTGTCTTTCTTTTTTTTTTTTTTTGAGGGGTGGGGGGTATGGGTCATACCGGACAGCGCTCAGAGGTTACTCCTGACTCCACACTCAGAAATCACTCCTGGCAGACTCGGGGACCATATGGGATGCCAGAATTCGAACCATTGACCTTTTGCATGAAAGGCAAATGCCTTACCTCCATGCTACCTCTCCTTAAGAAAATTCTTAAGAAATCTGTTTTCTAGCTTCATAATGCTAAATGTCTATGAAACTGTTGTGATTTATTCAATACTCCTTGTATTATACTAGGGATATAACACTGATAGGTTTAACCTATTTCCTGAATATTTATAAGGCATCTGCAATAACTGATAAATCATTAAAATGTAGGCACATATATGTGAACAAAATCTTTGTTTTGTATATAATGTTTTCAATGAAATAAAAATAAAATAAAATATAAAAGCTTTAAGTCAAACTGAAACTCTTCTACTGCCATAGACCTTTGAAAGAAATAATTACAGAAATTAGACTGTCCTATCATGCACCTGAACCAGATTCAGTTCCCAACAGAACATAATTGAAAAAGTTTTGTCAGTTGCAATACTAATGACTCCAGGATGACCAGAATGGCCCAGATAGTCAAGGCACCACAGAACTCAAACAGCATTGCATCCTTGAGACTTTGTATAGTACTGTTATTCCAAATGACTGATAATTGTTGGCAGGTCCCCGTTATCACCTCCTGAGCACTACAGGGAAGTATCTCTCACACCTTTAAAGAGAGAGTCTAATTTAGTTTCCATATAAGAACCTATGGATATGTTAAATTACATATTGTTCCATTATTCTTTTATGTAATTTCATAAATTGTCAAAATTGTAGTTACTTTCTAATCTTATATTTTCTTACGTTTTATCTCATTTTAATAAGCATAATATTTGGGTTTTCTTTTTTTCTTTGGAGGCCAAAGTTATAATACAACAGTAGACCATTTGTCTTCCACATGATTATCCAAAAATTGATCCCCCAAATCCCAGACAGATGCCCCCCCCAGCCCATCAGGCGTGACCCAAAAACCAGCAACATTATTTTTCTTTGGAGGGCCTTGACAATATTGCTTGAGAGCTTATTCAGCTTGATAACATAGACCTGAAGTCTAAGAATTCGGATCATTGTCTAGGTTCTGCTCAAGTTTGGTTGTGACAGGGATTAAAATTGGGGGTGGGGGGCTCAAACATTAAGATGTGTGTATTTTCTTATTTTAAATGTAATTCTTGGAGATATCTTTTCTTATCCATTCATAGATTACTTATGTCTATATGTTGAATTTTTTACACACTAAGTTTTATATATTTTTAATATATTTATTTATGCAGCATGATTACAAACATATTTTTATTTGGGTTTCAGTCATAAAAAGTATACCCCTCCTTTCATTAGTGCAACCTTCCCATCACCAATGCCCTGTTTCTCTCCTCCCCCACCCATGTCTGTCTATTTCTCTCACTCACTACCATGGTCATGATAGTTGTAATTGTTTCTCTAATTGCACTTTACTTCACATCATTAAATTTTAATATCTATGAATTTTTAATATTGATAATGTAAATATTTCAGATCTCTATTTAATATATGCATTGTGTACAGAACATAATATTCAAAATTTTATTAAAATGTTAACTGTATTCATTTAGTGCTATTTTTGTTTAGCTTCATTTTAGTCTCATTATTGTTATTCTTTCTGTTTTTTTCAATGCACTGATGTTTAGAAACCATTCAATTATTTTTGGTTATTTGCTCGTCTTTGTACTTGCTAATAGCTGTTTGCATTCTGAAGGATATCAGTTTTGAAAGTGAGAAGTAGAAGAAGGGAAAGCAGACTCGGGCTTGCTTCAAATCAGACTACTAGGACTCTGCATTTCATATCCAGATACCTGGAATATTTGCATTCCCTGAGTCTCTGCATTACTTTATTTTGGGGGTAAGTGTGCTTATATTGTGAGCCACTTAGATATCACATAAGTAATTCCCTATTATTCAGCTGGAAATTTCCTTTGAGTCCTTATTGATCCAACTTTTATAAACTTAGCGATTCCCCTTTCTCATCTGTCCAGCACCCAGCTTCGGGGGAGTGATTTACTCAGCCTATTTTTTTCCTATCTGATTTATTATAATTCACATCTACTGGATTTTTGTTTGCTTGGTTTTGGGCCACCGCCAGCGATGCTCAGGGTTTACTCTTGGCTCTGTACTCAAGAATCACGCCTGCCAAGGTTAAGGGTAATGTGAAATGCCGGAGG
>PVKC010048442.1:0-10878 GCA_004027635.1 Crocidura indochinensis | reverse complement strand
TGTGTGTGTGTGTGTGTGTGTGTGTGTGTGTGTGTGTGTGTGTGTGTGGAGGGGGAGGAACGGATTGAGCTAGGTTCTTTCACATACAAGTCAAGTACCTTAATCACTCTTCTGTCTCTGTCCCCATGCAACAAGAATTTAATCAAATCATTTCAGGATGACTATACTTTTCACTGTTTTCCTAATTATTTTTAGAGTGTATTCCATTAAAAATGTATAAATGAGAAAAATGAGGAAAACATAAAAACATGAGAAAATAGAAATATGAGGAAAAAATATGAGGAAACAGAAAAACCTTGAAAAAATATATTAACTGGAAGTTTAGATGTATAAACCATCGTTTGTTGAGTTGCATGCAGTTTATACTGTGAGGATGATTTTGTCCTGTTAAATGGTAAGGCTTTGTAGAATATCTATCTGCCTTTTAAAGTTTCAATCTATAAAAAGACCTGGTGCTCTCTTCGGCAGCACATATACTAAAATTGGAACGATACAGAGAAGATTAGCATGGCCCCTGTGCAAGGATGATACGCAAATTCGTGAAGCGTTCCATATTTAAAAAAAAAAAAAAAAAAGACCTGGGGACAGTGCAGGAAGTTGGTCATGGGATTAAGGGGCTTGTTTTGCATGTACCTTACTGCAGTTCAACCCTGGCACTATATGTATGCCCTTCCCAGCCAGCATTGCCAGATGTAGCCCTGGAGACTCCCTGAGCACTGCTGGGGTATACTGGGTGCTCCCCTGCACCTCAGGGCCAGAGAAACACTGCATTCTAAGGTCCTCTACATGACTGTTGGCTCAACTGGTTGAGTGTTGCTAGGAGTGGGTCCTAGGACCCTGAGCACTGCATGCACTCAAAATGGGGCAGAATGGTGGCATGTCTCCCATCAAAATCTAAAGTTCCTGCATGTCCAAAACAAAGGCCGTCCTCCACTGTTTACTCCATGCTTATGTTCTTCCAAGCCCACCCAGCATGTCCCTGTCTCTCACTGCTGTTTCTGGCACTTGGAGACCCCCACATGTCCCCAGCTCCAGCCAGCAGACACGTAGTTGGAATGTTTCTTGTTTGTGAGGGGCCTGCTTTCCAAGTATCACGTCAGCGGCTGTCCAGAGGGCAACAGCTGTAGCCCTTGGGACTCCTGCAGTGGCCGAGCTTTGGCCTTATGGGTTGTTTTGGTTTGGGGCCTGGGAGACTTGTTTATGGGGGAGGAGGAAGAGGAGGGATTCTGAGAAAAGGGAAGGACACTCCTCCTATTACTAAAAACGGAAATAAAGGAATTATCAGTTCAGGGTCAGTAGAAACCCAGTGCTTGACCTCTGCTGCTTGCTCCATGGGAAAGATTTTCACTGTTTTGTAAGGTCTGCAAGTGGCTCCAGCTAGATACGTTATCTGAGAGTGGAGCTTCTCATCAATCAGAAATCTCTGAAGGGTCCCTGGATGGGTTTTAAGAAGGGTGATAGAGCAGGGAATGGTCTCTGAAGGACCTGGAATTATAACTTTTTCTGGAGATGAGGAACTCTGCCTGAAATTCCATTTCAAATAATGTCAGAGATCCATATTTTTTTTCTTTGTTTCTGTCTGTCTGTCTCTTTTAAAAAATGTTTAAAGAGCAATTCTAGGACACTTGAGTTTGAGTTAGTTGTACATCTTGGCCTTGATTCTTGTTAGTAAACTCTTACCGATGGTTGACATCCCTAGACAAAGCAAGTATTGGCATAACTATGTTTTCCATCTTAGAAGACCAGAAATCCTGAAATGCGCATATCCTAAAGTTCTGTCTGATGTTTCCTATTCTGACTCTCTCTTTCTCTGTCTGTATCTGTCTGTCTCCCTCTCTCATGTTGAGCCTCTGCAGAATCTCCTTAACTCTGTTTTTACCAGAAGAATTCAGTAGTTGGAATGAACACAATCTCTGGCTTCTGGGTTCCAAGAGAACCAAGTTGATTTTCCCTGAAGTGGAAGCTTGAATTTCACCCAGGTCACTGTGTTTTTCTTTCCTCCAGCCTCCCCTCTTTGCAAACTCAAGAGTGATGTTTATCCAAGTACCCAGCACCCGAATGTTGACCAGGGTCCCACCCTTTGTTCTTGATTCTCCTCATAGTACGCATTCTCTCTAGCTGATCTCATCCAAACCAGAGCTTCAATGACTTTCCAGTCTATATCATCAACACTCACCTCTTCTCTTCTATACCCTTGATGTAACCTCAGTATGTTTGTTAGGTTACACTCTGAGTTTGTAACAGAACTCACCTACAAACTGCTTAACCATATTTTTTTTCTTAAAGTTCTTATTTTGGTGAATGTCACAAAAATTTATATAGTTTTCAAGGCCCTTTCTCCTTGCCCCCTTTCTTTTGGCATACTGGCAATGTACAAGGATTACTCCTGGAGGAACTGACTTAAGGGACCATATGGGATGCTGGGGATTGAATTTGTATCGACTGCATTCACGGCAAGAGCCCTACCCACTGTATTATTTTTCCAATACTTTCAAGGTTTATTTTTCTTTTGGGCCACATTCCACAGTGCTTAGAGGCTAGTCTCAGCTTAGTGCTTAAGGTTGCTCCTGGAAGTGTTTGGGGGAACTTTGAAGGCTGGGATAGAACCTGAGACCCTCCTCATTGCTTTCAGAAAAAGCCTCATAAGTTTTAGTTGAAACATATTATTCCCTCATTTAAAATTGTTTAGTTGATATCCATTACCTTTATGCCAAAATCTCACCTTTTTGGTATGATGTATAGCCCCTGTTTGATCTGACCCTTAATGCTTTCAGTCTCTTGTCCTGATTCTTTCTATCTCATTGTTTCAGTCAAACTGAAATACATCTAGTTCAGTAAACACAACATAAACACAACATAATTTCATCCCATTCTAGTATTCTGAGATAGTTGTTTTAAGGGGGGACTTTATAAAAAAATGTTTGCACTGTGAGGTTCTAAGTCGTGTGCAAGACCTTCTCACTCCAGATCTGTGTCACCTCAGTCATGTCTCTTGGCTACTTCCTAATGCACAATCTCTGGTAGTTCCTGAAATCGAATTTCAACTCTGAGTCTCATCTTTCCCTCATGTAGTGACCCAATATTATCTATAGATCTTACCCCATCAATGCCAGATCCTCAGGGATCAGTAATGGGTAATGTTCCAGAATGGGGCTAGATAGCAGATAGGATGGGATGAATGAGAGTCAATGCTCTCTGTTACCTACACTTTTGGATAACATTGAGTGATTTTGAATGCTGATTCCACCATTCATACATGATGAGAGAACAAACGGCCTCTGATAGTTGATCTTGTGTTGTTCTCCTGGATGTCTATTTGCCAGTTGGAAATGTTTTTTAATGGCCAGAGGCCTCTGCTTTGTGTCCTTGTAGAAGTTGAGTTCTGATGTAGGCTGATCATTCTTCATTGTTTTCTTTTCTTTTTTTTCATACAATTACTTTATTTAAGCACCATGGTTATAAAATTGTTCATGATTGAGTTTCAGGCACAGAATGTAAACCATCCATCACCATTTCACATTTCCTGCCACTAGTGTCCCCAGTTTCCTCTCCCACCCTCTTCCACCCTCTCTCCTGCCTACGTCTGGGGCAGATATTTTACTTCTCCCTCTCTCTCTCTTTCCTTTTTTGACACTCTGGTTTGTATCATGCATATCACTTTATCTAATTTCAGCACCAGTTCTCGTCCAGCTCCAACTGTCATTGTCACAGTGTACTGACCGTTCACTACCCTAACTGCATTCACTGTTCTTTGTGGCAGGCATCTTACCTTGGGGTGGTTCTCTTGATCTTCATCTCTATTGTCCCTGAGTTTTATTACCATACTATCTTTTATTTTTCTTATATACCACAAATGAGTGAGATGATTATCTGTCCCTTTCCCTCTGACTCATTTCACTATCCATCTATGTATAAGCAAATTTCATGTTTTCATTTTTTCTAAAAGCTGTATAGTATTCCATTGTGTAATTATACCACAGGTTTTTTTTAAACCACTCATCTGTTGTTGGACACTTGGGTTGTTTCTAGATTCTGGCTATTATAAACATTACTGCAATGAACGTAGAGTGCAAAGGGTGTTTTTGTATTGTTTTTGTCACAGTTTATTGTTTGTTTTTTTTTCTCCAAGTCAGGAACTGAGATAATTCTCTCTCCATAGAACTTCACTAGAATTGTCTAAAAGTAGATGTTTGATAAAAACATTGAAGAATTAATCCTGGAATGACTGATGTTTTGTGACAGAATTTGAAGAACCCTCAGAAGCTTAGTGGGCACAAATAATAGAATGCCTAGAGAAGGCCTATTAATTAATGTCTTCTCTTTTTAGTAGCATGTGGAATCAGCACTGAACCTGGCCTTGATCTTCCTGCATTGACTCTCTTAGGCGCCATCTTGGTTTCTCTTAACCACACCTGTTTCAGGCCTGTCCTGGGACCAGCTCTGCTGGATTCTATTATCCATTTTATCGTCCAAAATCACTGTTGGATTCCTGAGTTTCCTCCTGGGGAACAATAGCACTTTATTTTATTGCATTGTTGCAGAGATTGGATATGGCAATGAATGTAAGGAACTTAACACAATCTCTCCAGTGTAAGAAATAAAAAGCATTCTATTCTGTTTCTAAAAGTACAGTTTGAACGTAGCAATCTCTATATAGAAAAAAATTGAAGGAAAGATTCTTTTAGTCCTCAGAAGTTTCACTGGATTTCTAAGAGGTGTTTCTTGGTAAATCTTAGACCTAGTTTTAAAATCCTTAAGAAAATATGACAGGACCCTTCCATGGAAAAAGTTTTACCTGCTAGGTATTTTGTTTTGTTGGAGAACATGTGAAAATCATATAGGATTTGTGTCGTATCTAATTCTGTTTCCCATCTTCCAAGTATTTTCAAGATCTTTAAATTAAGTATTTCAATTCCAAATCAATGAACCTGTGGAAATAAAATCAGAACAATTTTTGCAATTTACTCTGTTTTTTCAAGGAATATGTGGCAAGGAAGATCCTAGGAAAGTACATCTGGCTTCTTTCTTGAGGCTAGTTTTGATTTATGCCAGGTAGATGGAAAAGTACTTCCTCAAAGACTGTGATTTAGTCACAATAATACGGTGTAAGCTGGTCACAGTGGGCCACCTTTTATAAAACTATGTTTAAGATCCATTCAGTTGTATTAAGAACTTTAAACTGTAATCAGAGTTTCTTGCAAACTCCTTGCTTTCACGCTGAGCTGCTTCATTCTCTTGCACACATGCTTATAGCTTTCCTCCTGTGTAGTCAGCCCTGAACTTTTCATACTAGAAACATACCTTAACAACTCCTTTGTTTTTATAGCCCTGGAGGTCTTTATTTTTCCTCTATTCCTCTACCATCTATCTAGAGAAACTTTGGGTCCCCTTTTTTCTCACTCCTTTCCTTAATCACCCCCCTTATGTAGGCCAGCCATCTTTGGCTATTCATTTCCTCTGTTGATAACCCACTTGTTTCCTTTGCTTCCTGTATCATCATACTTTTTATTTTTGTATGGTGCCCAAATCTATTTTTTTAATATAATTGGCTTGATTTAAGCACATGGTTACAAAATTGTTCATAGTTAGATTTCAGTCATAGAATATATACAACCCTTCACCAGTGCACCTTTCCTACCAACAGTGTCACCTGCTTCCCTATCCCTCCCTGTCTTTGGCATTTTGCTTCTCTCTCTCTCTCTTTTCCTCATGTTTGGTATATTATTTCTCTGCCACTACCCTGCTTCATTAGACCCATCAGCTGAAGGGGTTAGAAACACAGTGCCTGGGGAAGCTTTGCCCAATTCATGGATATATTTTTTATTTTACAGCAGGTTACAAATTTAACACACAAAAACGACTTTTCTATATACAAATAATGAAAAAGAAGAGACATTAAAAAAAAAATCCTGCTCACAATTGTGCCACAGAAAATCAAGTACGTTGTAGTCAACTTAATTAAATTGACCTTTTCTATACAAAGAAAACTATAAAACTTAACTAAGTCAATTTCTATACAAAGAAAACTACAAAACACTGTTCCAAGAAATAGAAGAGGACACAAGGAAATGGAGACATATACTCTGCTCATGGATTGGGGAGATTAACATCATTAAAATGGTCATATTTTCCAAAGCATCTTGCAGATTTAATGCAGTCCCTCTAAGGATACCCATGAAATTTTTCAAAGATTTTCAAACACTCCATGCTATTAAGAATAAAATCAAACACTCCTAAAATTCATTTGGAACAATAAACGCCCAAATATTGTTTGTAGCCTTAGTTTTTCTTTAGACCTTAAACTTACATTTTCTATTTCTACTCTCTTGTTTATTATCCTTGAATTGCAACACATCCCACATTAAAACCCATTTTCCTTTCTCAGTTCCAGTGAATTCCGTACATCTATTTCCTGAGGATGTTCTTGAATCTACACTCAGCTGCAATTTTTCCTAATCATTCAAGCTTTTAATTGCTATTTTCTATCACTCTTGTTTCTTTTGTTCTATTGACTAAAGCTTAAGGATTCCAGTGACATCTACTTTCATCTTCTCTCCCAGTCAGGATTATCACTCAAACACACCACATTTTTCTGCTTTTTCTAAGGTGTGGGCAGTAGGGTGGGTGGTCTCATGGTGGGGAAGTTTCAGGGCAGCATTCACATGAGGGGTGGTTGTTCCCACTTATCTGAAGGTAAAAAGCCTCCCTAAGACTTCAGTACTTTCCTTTGGGACCACTGGGGTGCCAGGTGGTGGTGTGCTGGCTAAGGATCTCTGGGAAGGAAGGATGCAGAACTCTAATGCCTGGGAGAGTTGAGGGGAGTTGGCAGTCAACCCAGGAGCGAATTTCGTTTGTTCTTAGAGGATAGAGGAGAAAATAGTTTTTCTCTGTGTCATTTTCCAGAGGGAACAAGAGCTGTGTTTTCCTAGATAAATTTTTATTGAGCTAACTTCATCAAAGAACCACCCAGAAAGTTAGCAATCTCTTGTCTAGAAGTCTGGTTTCCTCTAATCCTGGTTATTCTCAGTATAGGCTCATTGACAGGGGTTTCTTAAGTAATGGTTCCATGGTCTTGCATACATGGTCCTGGTGAGCTGGGATAGGATCAAATACTTTTGTCTGTTTCCATATGGCTCAGAGAGGTTGGTGAGAGTGTCTGACATGACATTATGTCCCGTTTACTGGGAGAATCCACATGGGTTGGACTTTCCTGCAGCAGGATACTGTGGCTGGTATCTGCAGTTCAGGGTCTCATGGAACTGCCATCCAGGGATGTCTATCCCCTGTGCACTGGCTGTGCTATTCATACCCACAGACACTGTTCACTTACAGGTACATGTAGATGGGGCCATGGTGTTGCCCTGTGCATTATCTCTTCCTCTGGAATGTTCTTACTCCAAGCATTTCTGAAAGAAGGAAAAAAAAAACAAAACCAAAAACAACTACTGCCTCAAATTTAGTAGGTCAAGCCATTTCCTTTCTCCACCACTAGTTCCTTTTCTCTCCTAATTTTGAAGATCTCGTTCTTTCTTGTACTTTTACTTCCTGGATCCCAAGACCACAGGAATGAAATCAGCAAGTTCTTGCCTTGTTTTTTCCTTTTGTCTTTCCTTTTGGTCACCCAGTGGTTCTCAGGACTTATTCCTAGTTCTGTACTCTGGGATCACTTCTGGCAGTGCTCAGGGGATCATACAGGGTGCTAAAGTTTTCTTTTTCTTTTTGGAGGAGGTTGAGGGGTGGGATTTGGGCGTCATCTGGCAATGCTCAGGAGGTAGTCCTGGCTCAGCACGAAGGGATCATTCACTGCCAGTGCTCATGGGAACATATAGGATGCTGAGGATTGAGCCTGAGTCAGTTGTATATAGGGCAAACATACTACCTGCTCAAGCCCCCAGGTTTTCTGTTTTCTTTACCAGGCTAACACCCATTTCTCCTTTTTTAGTAGAAATAATACTGGCAATGGGTAATATTAGCAGAGCACTTATTATTCATTATGCCAAAAATCTTTCATGTATCTTCTTTAAAAAGAATAAAAAGCAGCCAGGGTGCGGAATACAACAGGTAGGGAGCTTGCATTGGCCAAACTGGGCTCCCATTTGATCACTAGTACTCTGCCAGGAATGGTTTCAGAACTCAGAGCCAGGAAAAAGCCATGAGTACAGCTGGGTGTGCACTCCCCAAAGGAATAAAAAAGCCTTAATTTAAATAAAGTTGTTCTCCCTGTTGTTGATGTTGTGATGAAGGGGTAAGGGGAATTTCACACACATTGGTGTTGCTTTCCAGCAATCAGACTCATTTGCTGTGGTGGTCATGCACATTCTAATCATTGCTGTTAGTCCAGGGTCATGAGCTTTAGCCTGTGGTGCTCACTCACCTCTGACTGTTGCACCAAACTCACTGTGTGCCAGCGAGTGTGCATGGTAGTAGCGCTGGGGATTCCAGAGAGCAGATTCATGGGGATAGCACTTGATTCATGAGTGACTTTGGGGATTGAACTCATGGCCTTTACACTTGTTGCAGGTGCTATTAGTCACTGTGCATCTTTTAAAAGAGAGTTTCAGGGATTGCTGAAACTCTTAGGAAAAATTTAGGCTTAGAGAATTTAAGAGCCATTTCCTGGGTTATAGCTAAGAGTGAGGGACATAATCTGCCTGACTGCAGAGTGATGTGCTGACTTAGGGTGAGGTTCATCTTTCTCATTTCCAGGTTCCATAAAGCTTCTTCCAAGAAGCCTCCCTGGACCCCTCATCTTCCCAGTAGCTGCCAGCTGTCTCTTTTTATTTATCTTTTTTGTTTTTTTTTACCCACACCCGATGACGCTCAGAGGTTACCCCTGGCTATGCACTCAGAAATCGCTCCTGGCTTGGGGGACCAAATGGGATGCTGGGCATCGAACCCAGGTCTGTCCTGGGTCAGCCATGTGCAAGGCAAATGCCCTACCACTGTGCTCTTGTTCTGGCCCCTGCTAGCTGCCTTTTAGTTATTCACAATAGTCATCTGGACTATCATTTAAGTTCAAGTTCTCTTAGGGGTGATGAAAAAACGTGTGTGTGCGTGTGTGTGTGTGTGTGTGTGTGTGTGTGTGTGTGGTTTGGGGGCCACACATGATGGTACTCAGGGGTCATTCCTGCCTCTGCACTCAGCACTCTCTCCTGGCAGGCTCAGGGGACCATATGGACTTCTGGGAATCGAATCCAGATCTATCCCATGTTGACCACTTGTAAGGCAAATACCTTACCGTAGTGCTATTGGTCTGGCCCTGGAAAAAGATCTTATGTGCTTTCCCTTTTCTGAGATTCCCAATGTATTAAAGACAGAAGGATTAAGACTTTAAGACTTTAAGGGTTAGAGAAATATTATGACTTGGGTGTTATACTTGTATTCTACTAAATAAAACCCCTTAATTGTAAACTTGTAATATTCATACTCACAGAAACCTGCAGGGTAATGTAATTTTGCTGCACACAAGGATACTGGGCCAAAGTGGAATCAGCTGATCTCTGTGCAGAATGGTTTGGTAGTGGGACATGAACTGAGAGTTGTAGGAACCAAAGCCTTCAATCTTTTTGGTATGTTCCTACATGACTACATGGGTGCTCTGGTTTTTGCTCATTTTTGAAGCCTCTTGTGGGTGTGAAGGCACCGGCTATTCTTTTGGAAACTGCCACTCTTTATTTCTTCATCCCTGGCATCTGGTACAGAGTCAGGCTTGGCATATGTAGACGCTTTATGTATGTTACTTGGTTGAATGAATGAGTTGAACAATTGTCTGAGAATGTCTAAATGGGCTAGAAAGATAATACAGCTAGTACATCACTTCCCTTGCATGTCACCAACTCAGATTCGATCCTGGCACCCCATATGGTCCCCCTAGTTCTTCTAGGAGTGATCTTTGAGCTCAGAGACAGGAGATAGCTCTGATTACCACTGGAAACAAACAAGCAAAAATAAATAAAAAAAGAATAACTTCTGGAACCAGAGCTATTTGAGGAATGGAGTCTTCAACATTTACTGGCTTCTGACATTGAATTCCTTTACCCTCTGTGGCCTCTCTATCATTTCTGAACTAATGCTATTATCAGAACTACTGGCCTCAGTGGACTGATGGAGGGTAGGGTAGAGTGGATGTGATGTATAGTGCTCAGGGCCAGGGTAGAAAGCTTGAATCTAGGCGTCTGGGTATCATCACTAGCAGTGCAGCAGCCATGCTGGCAGTTTCCCTTTTCCATGATTTTGTTACCTGTGCAGTCACAAAGTGATGTTCAGTGACCTTCAGTGAGACTCCAAGCCTGGACTTTGTACTAGGGCCCTTACCGTTTTTGACTTCTGCTGCTTGATTGACAGGTGTCCAGATATTTTTAAAATAAGGTGCTGCAGGCTACATAGCACTCACCCTCCACATTGTCTCATTTAATAATTATTCAGAATTGTAAGATTACTTGTGCTTTTAGAAATTCTTGCTCTTGTTTTGACTTGCATGTCCTTCTCCCTCTGAGAGTTATCTCCGAGGATGTTAGCCTTTATTTACTAAGTTCCTTAACTGCAGGTTCTTTCACTCTTCCTCTTTCCTTCTGCCTGTCTTTTTTTATCCATTTCTTCTCCCTCCATTTATTCCTTTATTTTCCTCTCTCCATCCTTTACAGCCCTCTTTCTTTCCTTTCTTCCCTCCTTCCCTCCTTCCCTTCTTTCACACCTTCCTTCTAGCTCTCCCACTTTCCTACCTCCCTTCCTTCCCTTCCCTCTTTCCGTTTTTCTTCTTTTTCATTTCCTTCCCTTTCTTCCTTCTTTCCTCCCTTCGTTCTTTCTCTTCCTTTCTCCTTCCCTCTCTCCTTCCTCTCTCCTTCCCTTTCTCCTTCCTCCCCCCTCCCTTCCCTCCTC
>PVKC010048441.1:0-10908 GCA_004027635.1 Crocidura indochinensis | reverse complement strand
CGCCGCTGTGCTATCTCTCCAGGCCCCATATGTTTTTTTTTTCCTTATTAAGTTTTGTCAGTACCTTGCATGTCTTAGATATTAGACCTTTGTCTGATGGGTATTGGGTGAATAGTTTTTTCCATTCTGTAGGTGGCTCTTTTATCTTAAGCACTATTTCCTTTGAGGTACAGAAAATTTTCAGCTTAATATAGTCCCATCTGTTTATCTCTGTTTCCACTTGTTTGGAGAGTGCTATTTCCTCCTTGAAGATGCCTTTAGTCTCAATGTCATATGGCGTTTCACCTATTATTGTTCTATACACCTTATGGTTTCAGGCCTGATATCAAGGATTTAATCCATTTGGATTTGATCTTTGTACATAGTGTTAGATGGGGGTTTGACTGGGAGGAGCTTGAAAGGCAGGGGCCTTTTTTTTTTCATGTGTCTTTTGGCAATTTGTATTTCTTTTTTGAAGAAGTGTCTGTTCACTAATCATCGGGGAGATACAAATCAAAACTACAATGAGGTACCATTTTATACCACAGAAACTGGCACACATCACAAAGAACAAGAACAATCAGTGCTGGCAGGGACGTGAGAGAAAGGAACTCTTATTCACTGCTGGTGGCAAAGCCTTCTAATCCAGCCTTTAAGGAAAACAATATGGTGATTCCTCAAAAAACTGGAAATTAAACTCTCATATGATCCAAATATACCACTCCTAGGGATATACCCTAGGAACACAAAAATACAATTTAAAAATCCTTTTCTCACACTAATATTCATTTCAGTGCTATTTATAATAGCCAGTCTCTGGAAACAACTAAGATGCCCTTCAACAGATGAATGGCTAAAGAAACTGTGGTACATAAACACAATGGAATATTATGTAGCTGTCAGGAAGATGAAGTCACTAAAATTTTCCTGTACATGGATGTACATGAAATCTATTATGTTAAGTGAAATAAGTCAAATGGAGAGAGATAGACACAGAATATTATGTAGCTGTCAGGAAGATGAAGTCATTAAAATTTTCCTGTACATGGATGTACATGAAATCTATTATGTTAAGTGAAATAAGTCAAATGGAGAGAGATAGACACAGAATATTCTCACTCATCTATGGGTTTTAAGAAAAATTAAAAGACATTACTGTAATAAGGCCTAGACACTATAGAGTTAGGGGCTGGAAGGGCTGGAAGGACTGCCTCACAGTTTGAAGCTCACCACAAAGAGTGGTGAACTCTGTTAAGGAAATAACTACACTGATAACTAACATGACAGTGTTAAAAATGAGAGCTGTAGAATGCCTGTCAAGGCAGGGATGGAGGAAGAGGGGGGCCATGGTGGTGGGAATGTTGTGCTGGTGATCAGGGGTGTTCTGTTTATAACTGAAACCCAACTACAAACATGCTTGTAATCATGGTACTTAAATGAAAGTTTATATTAAAAAAAAAAAAGAAAGGCAGAGGAACGCCTGGCTTGTGAAGTTATAGGAGAGGATTGCAAAGAGGTGCAGTGATGGGAACAAGGTAGACGAATTGTTTCCAGTTGTATTTCAGCTGAGTTAAAACTGTATTTAGTAAATGCCATTAATGGAGTTGCTGGCTTAGATACTGAGTTTTATTCATAGACTAAACCCTTGAGATAGATTATTGATCCCAGGTTTATAGATACTAAAGCCAAGTGATGAGTAATTTCAAGTTCCCTTCTGATCTAAACAGAGCACCTGATTTGAACAGAGAGGGAACTGGAGCGGTTTTATCCTTATGTACCTGTTATGACTGCTTCATGTCTCCTTACAGTCTAGTCACTGGAGAGTAAAGGGTAAAAGCAATGTCTTTGACCATAATACTAAGTGGACATCAAGAAAATACAGGGTAATAAATCAAAAGCATCTGTTTGGTTGATGGTACAAACACAGATTTATTGGTGAATAAATAAATAATATTGATGAATATTGCAATCTATAGAATTCTGTGCTCTCCCAGAGGAATAGTTATATTTTGACCAGTCTCTGGATATCTTTGGGTACTGATCTGTATTGCCTCTCAGACCTTTCTACAGAGGATTCCATTATCATTTTTTATCTGCATCCTCTGTTTACTTGAACACTTGAGATTTAGTGTCTTACAAGAATTATAAATTATCTTCCAGATAGCATTAATCTTGTCTTTCTTCTCCAACATTAGTGTGAAATTAATCAAAAAGGGTAGGGAAATTAATAATACATTGGTATTCACAATTTATCCAGAGGCCTCACAGCAGGTTTGAAATTAACTTCTCCAAATTAATATATACCTCAACAAATTAAGGGCATAAAAAGGGTTATTTATTATTTAAGGAATGTCTCTTAATGCTTTGATAATTAGATGCTAGGTGGAGTCTGGTGATAAACTATTTAGTATTGAAAGGTCTCTTCAGTACTCACAAAAAGCATTAAATCAATCCTCCCACCCCCATGTTTTACTTAGATGAATGAGATAAGGCAGATGGTTTTGCATATTTGTTTCCTGTCAATTGAAAAGGTTTTCCTAAACAACTCACAATTTTGATCTCTATTTACAATAAACTACATTTGATCCCAGTTTAGTGTTTCCTTGTTATGACATGTGGTATGATCAGTTCCAAAGGATACATTAGTATGAGCTCATTACAGAAAAGAATGGAGCATTATAATTATAACTCTCTATTACAGCTATTGCTGAGGTTGATAAAGGACACGCTTTTGTTACTGAATTATTCCTGTAATTACATCAGAAATAACAGGCAGCAGTCACCTTCCATTAAGGGTGAGCAAGAAAAATCCTTACTATTTAAGTGATCACATAAGTGCTAAATGAATCACCTTCAGCTTCATCATGAGGATTTTAAAAATAGAATGGAACAGTTGACATCATCCTATAGCAGGATTTTAAAATAACTGAGAGATGCCAGATACTTTTGTTGACATAGTTTTTTTTAAAAGAAAAGAGCTTTAAACCATCTTTAAAGAGTGGTCCCAGCCAACATGTAGAGTCTGTTGACAATGGTTCTGGCACTTGAGTGTTCATTTGAATCTCCAATAGGATTTGCTGTGCTGTGAGAACTCAGAACAGAATTTATGTTTCTGTAGGTGTGTGTGAGGCCTCTGAGATGATCCAATGGTCCTGTCTTCTTCCCCAGCTCATTGTTATCGCATGTTGGTAAAATCTTGGATAAATATTGTTGCTTTTATACTCAAGGTTAGTGATGAATTCAGAAGTTATGAAGTTGGATTATTCTTTTCTCATTTATGAGTCAAACACACTTTACTCAGGGACTGTGTAGGAGAACAGTCATTTTAACTAAGATTATTTCAGGTCCCAAGCTGCTAAATCATCATTGCTGTGCATACCTGACAAAATAGCTGTCATAAAAACAAAAATGTAACCTGTCAGGCACCAGTGTGGCTATGGTTTCCGCTTTCTCACTGCTTGAGTGGTTTCTTATCCTAGAGGTAACTATATGCATTAAGACTCTAAGAGTCAGCTATATTGTAAATATGTGAACCCAACTATGATAACTAAATTTTTAACAAAGCATTTAGTAGGCAGACAAGGTAAGAGTTTGAAGGAGACTTGAGATTTTGGTGGAAAAATACAGACTATGACTCTGGTGTTAGGTTTGGAGTTGGAACATCATATACCTGGAAGTTATTTTTTAACAGTACTATAAATTATGATACCTACATGAAAATTTTAAAAAATGACAAAAGAAGACCTTAGAGTTATTCCCCTCTAAAAGAAAACAAAAGTTCCAATAGACGCCTTAGAAATAATAATCACTGACATTTGGAGAGGATTTGTTCTCTACTAAGAAGACTGTTTTGGGCACTGTTGTGTTCTTGAATTTCCATCATCAGTCTACTGAAGAGCCTCAGTGCTTGTTATCTCTAATATACACGTGGAAGACAGATGCTCGAAAAGGCATTCAGTTGCTCTCACACAGTTTGTGGGTATCTGGATATTTGATTCCAGGCATCATGCACAGTGTGGTTGCAATTTTAGATTTGGTGATAATTTTGGTGGGAGGGATGTGAAGTATTTTGAGCCATACTTAACTGTTCTCAGAGCTTCCTCTTGGCTCTCTGCACAGGGATCATTCCTGGCTTTGTATTTATGTATAACTCTTTTGGGTCAGTGTGACCCTATGGGGTGCTGAAGATTGAATCCTTTTTAGCTGCATATAAAGCAAATGCCTTATTTATCTAGTCCCTAAATTTGACATTTTTATAGGACACTTTCAATGGCAGCTTGATAATGAGGTCTTATTCAAATAGAAGGTTGCTAGAAAAAAATTAAGTATGCTGAAACAGAACATATTTAGGGTTGAGTTTTTATTTTTTTAAGGACTACTCTAGATCTTTGTAACTGGACAAGAACTATGTGTAATTATAGATGTTCTGCTCAGCACAAGAGAACCACCATATAAAGCCAACATTGTTAATAATGGATACCTTATTCCATGTGACAGATTGAAGACAGTAAGGAAGGTCAAGCAATTCAAGTCTGTTTATTTATATATTTGGGGGGTATTTGAGCTACTTCCAACTCTATGCTCAGGAGTTACTCTCACTCATCTCCAGAGGTCCAGGAGATGCTGGGGTTCATGCTGGAGTCAATCATATACAAAACAAGTTCCTTAATCCCTGTACTATCTTTCTGGACCCCAAATGTTGTAAATTGATAAATGTGGTAGTGTGTTGTACCAAGTATATTAAGATCTAGGTGATGCTGTTATTTGAAATCTCCTTTTTAGGCAAGCATTTTAGGTAGAACCTTAAATTTTTTTCAAGTAGTGTCTCAGGGCTCAAATGTACAGAACATCTCTCATATGTCCCATGTTTTCCTAGTCTGGAAAAGGAGAGAGGGAAAGAACAGGAAGGCTGCTGTGTATTATGTTCTTAGTATCTATTATGTTCTTAGTATCTAAGAGCCCAAGCTTCCCCATTTGGAGAGGCAGTGTCTATTAGGAAGAGAGGATTAAAAAGCTTAGATGTTGGACATGCTCCATTGGAAATGGAGCAACCAGACAGGTTCTTTTACAGTGGGGCCCGAGTGGTTAGGGAGGTGAGGGGCATAGGTCTAGAGTTCACTGTCATTACTGATTTTGTTATATATAGAGTCAGTGGTAACCAGCCATCAATTGATTTCTCATAGTTCACTACGGGAGAGATCCTTTGGGTGGGGAAGGGGTAAGCAATCACAACTCAGATTTGTAATAATATGTCACTCTGAGTATGGTTTATCAGGTGAAATTTTATTTGTGGCTCATTTACAGTATTTTTTACCCAAAGTAGAAAATGACAGAGGTAAAGATTGGTTGAAAATGGGATTCCAGTTTTATGGTGACTCTCACTGTGTTTCCCCTTATGACTGTGGCTGCTTTCTAGATTGAATTGTATTTTCATGATCTGCATACAGATGCTTTCACAGCTTAGCTGTAATTAAGAAAGAAAGGAAAAATCAAAGCATAAATCCCAAGAAGAGACTGAGGGGATCTGTTAATCCTCAGAAAAGATACTTTTAAATAAAGCCATGATGAAAACAGTCAAGCCATGCAGTTTTGAAAATTAGTAAGGACAAAATACTTCCTTTAACATGTAAAGGAAGTTTGTAGATATTTCCCTTATAGAGCTAACTGTATATGGCTGTATACTTTTGCTCATGCTCTATAGACTTGGCTCCCCAGGAAATGCTTTTTAAGACTAAACATTAAAATTTACAGACGATAGGGCCTGGAGAGATAGCACAGCGGCATTTGCCTTGCAAGCAGCCAATCCAGGACCAAAGGTGGTTGGTTCGAATCCCAGTGTCCCATATGATCCCCCTTGCCTGCCAGGAGCTATTTCTGAGCAGACAGCCAGGAGTGACCCCTGAGTACTGCCGGGTGTGGCCCAAAAACCAAAAAAACAAAACAAAACAAATTTACAGAGGATAGAAATGAATGGCATTTTGGTTTCTTGGTGATCAAGTACTTTGTAGGTTTCTAGAATTGAAGTTAATACAATAGGTTTCATGTAATTCAGAGTAGCTGATGTCATTCTTAGAGTAAAATCAAGATTCAGTTCTTTTTTTTTTAAATAAATTTATTTAAGGTTCAGTTCTTAACTTCTGTAAACATTGTTAAAGAAAAAAACAAATCCAGATTTGAAAGTGTCAGGATAGGTAAGGGAAAACAAACTTAATATTTTGGCTGCATATCAGAAACATTGGTGGTTTGCCATTTTACTACTGGCATGATTCATAAATCACTATTGCCTGTGTCTTCGATCCCTGTGTTCACAAGGAACATTGCCATTAAATGTAAGAAATGGGATGTTAATAAAAAGCCTGCTAGAAAGAGTAAAAGCACTGATAAGAAGTTAATATTATTCGGTCTGAGGCAGGTGGGTATTTGTTTTATTTTCCTCTGAAACAAATAGGATAGAAATATATGTACATAGAATATTATATACAAACATTGTCTGTAAATGAATTGTCTTTGATGATGGCCAATATGCTTAGTTTTTTTTTTTTTATATAGTTGACTTCTTAGAGTTGATATTTTTTTTTATATTGTGATAATCCCATTTCAAAAACTATTCCATTACCTCAAAGACAAATTTAGTATTTAAAAGGGGTCCGATGTTCTCTGGCAATGGTTTCTACCATAAATTCATTCAGAAGTCTCGATGTCAGACTGATATAGTTGGTGGATGTGAATGGACTGCAGATTTTGCCTTTTTCTGATGTTGCTCTAGTGTACAGTCTTCAGATATTGATCAGAGAGTGTTGATACAGCAAATATATTAGCGTCGTTAAAGACAATTTGGTGCTGCAGACCATAAAAAGGAGTTAGATTATGTGCATTAAAAGTAACAAAATAAAATAAAGTAACAAAATATTTTCAGATGTTTTTTTCAGTAGAAGTGGGAAATGGTCTTCCATGAACTTGTTAAAAATTTTGCTTAGCCTTAGAAAACTCCCCTACTCTTTTTCTACCAATTTACTTTTTTTTCTTTTTTTTTTTTTTATATAACTTTTTGGCAATAGTTTTACAGAAGGAAAAAATTGGCTATTTCAGAATTTCAATTGTTTCTTAAATGATTTTTTACTTTTGCTGTTGTGGGGCCATACTGGTAGTACTCGAAGATTTACTCAGGCTGTATTCAGGGCTCACTCCTGATATGTTCAGGGGACCATAAACTGTGATAGGGATTGAACCTGAGTCAACTGTATAGTGCCTTACCTACTCAACTATTTCTTAGGCTCTTAAGAGTTTTATTATTTGAGCTGAAGTGGCTACTAGCTATCTATTTATTGGAATAAATAGGCTTGAAATTCACTTGACTTTCGCGAACTCTGGTTTGAAAAATTATTTCAAATTCCTCAATAGCTTTATTTTTGTTTGTTTTTGTTGTTAAAGCCACCTGTTTGAGTTGGGGGTTTGAGATGGGAGTGGATTTTGAAGCCACACTTCACTAGTACTTGGGACTTACTTCTGGCTCTGCTGGCAATCTGGGGGAACCCATAAATGTTACCAGGGATTTGAACTAAGGTTAGCTGCATGCAAGGCAAGTACCTTTTATTGTCTAACTGGTCCTATTTTTATAAATGAGTATATACATGTACTTAGACTTTGTGTCTATATTAATGACTTTATGTAGTTCAGAAAGCATTAGGTCTGGTAAAAGCTTTGGTTTAATGTCTCCTGAGACTTGGAACAAAGAGCTGTTTTGTGCAGCTACTTCATCTTTGCCAAATGTAGCTTTACTCCTGCTGAACTTGTAACGGATGGATTTGGATCCTAACAAGTGATTTTTTTTTAAAGATAAATGCCTCTGGGTGTTGAAGTGATAGGGCCTTCTACCTAGGTATTTATGTGTATATTTTTTTGGAGGAGATTCTCTTATAGGTACTTGGGTTCCAAAGTAGGAGAAGCAGATTCCTAAGAGATTTTTGCAAGCCTATTTTTAGTGAATCAAATCCTTCAATAGGAGCAACTTGGAGTCGGAGAGATAGTACAACTTGTAAGATGATTGCCTTGCACATCCAACCCTTGTTGGATTTCCCAGCACCCTATATGATTCCCTAAGCCTGTCCAAGAATGACCCCTGAACAAAACTGGGTTTGGCCTCAAAATCAAACAAAATAAAAGAAAAACAAATTTCCAAAGGGGAGAAACTTAACTATGTCTTTGTCTTTGTGATTTCAGGAGCGATTACTGTTCTGAAGTGGACACTGGTAGAGGATCCATTAGGCCATGTAAGTAAGCAGATGTTCCCCTAAGTACAGACCTGCGATATTTGCCCATGAGAGGCCAAGTGGTAGAATTAGATGATGGCAAATAGAATCAATCAGATAAGGGTACTATAGCCCCCAAAGAGCAGTTAGTGGCTATACCTTGCAATGCATTCCTGAGGAGACATTTCTATCTGGTTAAGGCCATGAAGAATGGACAAGCGGATGGCTGGAGGGCAGGGAATATTGGGGCTCAAATCTGAGACTTCATAGCTGAAGTGTGCATTCTACCTTTGAGTCATGGGTATTCTCTATGTCTCAAATTAGATATCAAAGTGTCATAAAGTGACAGGAGCAAAAGGCCATTTATTATTTATTTGATCAATATCAAATACAAAATGTATATAACATTTTATAAAGGGTTGACTTTTTCAAAGTATCCCAGTTCACTTCAGCACAAAATATTATGATATGAATCTAAACACAGCCACAGAACTATAGAATGTGACTCATAAAAACCTGCATAATCTTTGAATTATGTGTATATTAAGGAACTGCATGTCCTGAAGTCCACAATTTAGTACCTATTTTATAGAGAAGAAAATTTGCTAAGTGTTTCCCCCCTTCTTTTTTCTGATGGTCTGAAAAGACTGTAAGTATTTAACAATACTCTCAAGGATACCCTTGACAAATTTACCCTTGGTAAATTTGACCTTCAACTCAGGAACAGAATATTTGGATTTAACAGGCTGATATGATTTGGTGTCAAGGTTATGTGAGCAACTGAATGAAGCATTAAGCATCCCTAACTCTTGTTTCTTTCATCTATGTGGGTCTTTGAACAAACTTTGTCTCTAATGACATCACAAGAAGAAATACCACCCTAGTGACTCTCAAGTAGATGAATGTCTGGTGTGGATAAAAAGCATTAATGTTGTAGTTAGAATATCAAGTGATCATGTGACTCTTTATACAAAGCATTCCTCTCTAGCTATCACCTTGAGATTTTTGTCCCTCTGTGAGATACCAGAAAAACAAGAAGTATCTTCTTCAGATCCTCAAAGGGATTTTGAGTTTCTAAAGAGGTGGGATTTTGTTTAAGATGTACCAAGCATATTTAATTCAGCCATCCACTGTGTGCCCCCAGCTTTTATTGAGAATATGTTTCATTTCAGGATGTGGGCAGTGAGATTTCAGAGGTATGCTCTGAAATTGGGTTTGCGCTTGACAGCTAGGGAGTTGTGTGGTTGGTCTGTGTCCCTGACACCCAGTTGGTCTAGCTTATGCTCCAGGCAGGCTGAGCTCATTCTGTCTTTCCTGAATGATGATTGCTTTCTTGGCAGTGTCCATGCCTGCATCCTGTTCTCAGCTTTGCACTGTGTGGGGCTGACAGCCTTCATGGTACAGGCAGACATGCTGGCATCATGTGGTCCTCCTAAGCTGTGTCTATCTGCCACCAAATATGTTGTTACCTTCCCTCTTCAGTGCCTTTTACCTAGCTGCCAACAGTCATATTGGCTCCTTTGGGAATAACGACCTAAAGAGCAGCTGTCTGTCAGGTTCCTCCAGAGCTGTAGAATCTGGCTCTTGTCAACCTACTGTTGGAGCAGTTCCCAATGCAGTAGATTTGGCTGTCATTGACACTTATGACTCGAAAGCTACATCACTGATGAGTCTGTGGTATTTAGAATCTTTGAAATCACCTTCAGAACACAAAGCTTGTGGACCCTGACTCATGTACTCATGGTCCCTCCATTCAGAACCATGCCTCTGAGTGGAAATAGTTACTGACTCTACATAGAAAATTTTCGAATGAAGATGTCTCCCCACCCCTGAACCTCCACTTCCATCATATTGTCCAATTATTTCTACTGTTTTGGAGAGGATAAAGTTGTCTGTGGACAATCCTCTGAGTCACTTAGGTTAGAATGTTGATGAGGAATCAAGTAAAGTGTCAGGGTGAAACTGTGACCACCATAGCGATTTTATCTGATATTACTAATGTTAGAAAATGTTTTTCAGATTAGTAGAGTTGTTAAAGAGTTGTCTGCTAAGCTTAATTTCTTGACTTTTGAGAGAGAGAGAGACTGAGAGAGCGAGTGAGAGAGAGAGAGAGAGAAAGAGAGAGAGAGAGAGACCGACCTCAATGGGCTTAATGCATGCGTTTAATTAGGAAGATCAAAAAAAATAAAAAACGAAAAGGAAGATCAGGGTTTAATTCCTGACTGCAAAGTGTGACACCAAAAAATAACAGCAAAAGAAAACAAAGAGCTCCAAAGCTACCCCTATAAACACCTACTGACGAACAAGCAAAGATGAGAAATATATGAAGGCATGAGATGCATTTTCTTAACGTGGTTTTGGCAAGACTGTTTATACTCTGAAGGTAGGACTGACCTTATTTCTCTTGATAGCACCAGGACTAGTTTAGAACCTGACACATGATATACAAGGGGAAGATTTCAGGGCCAGAGAGCTAGCTAAAAAGGGGTAGAGCCCTTGCAAGACTTATGCTTGGCTCTGAGTTAGAACCCCAATGCTGCACTTTACTCCTTCATGCCAGCCTCCAGCCCCACACAATTCCTCCCCTCAAAAACAAATGTTTCAGGTTGAAGACTTCCTTCCTTCCTTCCTTCCTTCCTTCCTTCCTTCCTTCCTTCCTTCCTTCCTTCCTTCCTTCCTT
>PVKC010048440.1:0-10898 GCA_004027635.1 Crocidura indochinensis | reverse complement strand
TTCGAATCCCGGCATCCCATATGGTCCCCTGAGCCTGCCAGGAGTGATTTCTGAGCGCAGAGCCAGGAGTAACCTCTGAGCGCTGCAGGGTGTGACCCCTCCCCCCCACCCCCCCAAAAAAACCCAGAAGAAAGTAAATTCTAAGGGCCAGAGAGATAACACAGCGGTAGGGCATTTGCTTTGATTGCGACTGACCCAGGAAGGACCCGGTTTGTTTCCTGGCATCCCATATAGTCCCCCAGCTTGTCAGGGACGATTTCTGAGTGCAGAGCCAGGAGTAGCCCCCTGAGCACCTCTGGGTGTGGTCCAACAATCAATCAAACAATCAATCAATTAATAAGTAAACTTTAAAAAAGGAGTAAATTGTAAATACTAAAGGTTATGTATGAAAGTCTATCAGTGATAGCACAGTAAACTATAGTGCCAAAAGTTAGTAACAAAGTGCTCCTCTAGAGACAGACTAGTAGGGGTGGGAGGCAAGTGGAGGGACATTGATGGAGGGAAGTAGACACTGTTTAAGGGATTAGAGTTGAAACATTGTATGCCTGAATCCTAATCATGAGCAATTCAATAGTTCTTGATAACTTAACAAAATAAAATAAAAGTCCTAAATTTAGCGATATATTCGATGATGAAATTAACACAAGAACAATTATAGTAATGGCATTAATTTGGTCTAGGATTAATTTGGGGCTTAAAAGGGTGGAACCATAACATCGATATGGGAAGGTTATGGGAACTGATGTGTTTTCAGATATGAGTATTGTCTAAAGGAAAAAGAGAGCTATTGATTTGCTTCAGAATGTACTTAGACAAAGTGTACTTATTTAAATGAAAGTATTTACCAGTAACAAAGAGAAAGAAAATGCTCAATTTCCAAGCCAGTTGAGAAAAAAGAATAAAATCATTAGACAATATGCTGTATAGTAGGAAATAAGTAGATGGGGGAAGGAGTAGAGAAAATCTGGCTAAAGTGAGAGCATAAAAAAAGGTACACGGGCCGCAAATGGCCCTCCATACAACATTTTGTGACCCTGCCCTAGAGGAATCTTTTTTTGTTTTGTTTTGTTTTAGTTGTTTGGGTCACACCCCCCAATGCTCAAGGCTTACTACTGACTTTGCACTCAAGGATCACCCCGACTTTGTCTCCTGCGGTCTGCAGGTAAATTGAGTTTGAGATCCCTGAAAAAGACTTAAGCTCCTTGGAGCATCAATTCCCTCACCCATAGAATGAAAGGCTGACATACTCTGCAACTGTGTGGGGGACACAAACAGGCCTGTCCTGATCTCATTGAAAGTGACACAGGAAGGATGAGAGGCTGCCCTTTGCTTCCAAGGACCTAGTAAGAGATGGATTTTTTGGACATTGTAGTGTGAGCATCTTTCCTTCTTATCTTCTTTAATGTTAAAGCTTACCACAATCATGCTTCATTTGATCAGAAGAATAAGGCATTATTATATTGGCTCAAGCTGTCCAACAAGGAAACTTCCAAATAAACAAAGAGGTATGAAGGCTCTTTCTCAAGACAACCTCTGCTGCATCTTTTTTCTTTTCTATGTTGAAAGCAGCAGCAACCATGGTTTTAATGTTTGCAGAGTTTCAAGTGCTTTGTTGATTTACCAATGTTCTTACATTTTAATTCACTAAGTAACCCTGTGAGGTGAAATCATCCACTGTAGAGTTGGCAAGACAGAGACTTGGAAGTTGAAGTGAAATCTGCTCAAAGACAAAATTTAATGGCACCATCAGGTCTGTTTGACCCCCTTTTTTTGTTACTCCTTAAATGACCAGAAATCTTTGATTATCTTACGGATTATTATTGGACTCAATTAGGAGTTAGTTGTGCACCAAATAAAAGATACTTTTCAATTAAATTAAAAATTCTATGTTTTAAAATTTTATTCGACATAGCATGATTTACAATACTTTTTTTTGGGGGGGGCATACTCAGTGGTACTCAAAAGTTACTTCTGACCCTGTGTTCAGGAATTACTACTGATGAGCTCTAGGGACCAAATGTGTTTCTACAGCCTGATTCTAAAGGCAAGGCAAACACCATACCTTCTGTATTATTACTCTGGCATTACAATACTGTTAATGGTAGGGTTTCATGCACACAATGTTATAACACCACACTCTCCACCACTGTCTCAGTGGTTTTCTTTGACCTCTTCCATCCTCAGTTCTTAGATTATGTTGCCTTTTGCCGTTAGTCATTCCCCAAACAGTATTTATTTATATTCCACACATGAGAGGACATTATCAAAACAGTCATTTTAAAATGTTGGTGCTTGGGCTGGGGGAGATATTACAATAAGAAGGGCACTTGCCTTACACATGGCCAACCTGGGTTCAATCTTAAGCATCTCATATGGTCCCCCAAGAATCATCAGGAGTGATTCCTGAGCATAGAGCCAGGAGTAACCTTGGAGCATTGCTGAGTGTGGCCCCAAACCAATATAAATAAGTGTTGGTATTTTCTTTTTTCTATTTTTTAATTGCAAACACATCTTCCTCTGTTTATAGTAGTACTTTTTAACTATTAAGGACAATTGAATAAAGGGAACAATATTTTTCTGGCCCCACCTAGTGGTGGGGGCTTGGTCCTCGTGCCATCTTCTGGATTGAACTCAGTGCTCCTGTGTACAAATCATAAGGTCCAGCCCTTTGAGCATTCCTTTAACCTATAAATGGAGCAAACTTACAAAGAGGAATCCTGGTCACCTGGTCACCTGTATGGCTGCCTGTATGCTAAGTCATATCTTACTTAGGGGTGATAGGGACCCCCAGATCTAATTCTGAGGAATCTACATGGTTGTCCATTTGAGACTGGATATGACATAAGGAAGAAAGGAGGATGGAGGAGTCCAAGTCAGAATAGCCTGCCAGGTAGAGCTCATCTAGCAGTTTCTCCAGGACAGTTACTTGGTTTGTGTTCAATCTATTGACTTGTGGCCGAGTTAAGAAGATTGTAGAATCATTAAGCATTTGGTAGATCCCAGGTAACTTGTGACCACTTCCTGAAGGATACCCTGGGGGCCTTCGGTTGAGAGCCAGGCTCTGTTCAGTGGAGGGATTACCTGACTGCAGAAATAACTCTTCTCTCTGCCTCAGAAACTTGCCTTTCTGACTCCAGGTCAAGTCCATACCTGTCAGTTGAGCACCAAGACTTATTACGCACAGAACTCCCAAAACACATACATACATGCATAGATACAAGTACACACACTCACACACATTCATATAAACATTCTCACTTGCTCATACACATCTACATATAACACTCTTAAACATTCTCACACACACATCAATACCCATGCCACACACTTTTACACACAATCACATAACACAATCATGTAATCCTCTTCAACATTTTCATGCACGCTGTCACTCATATGCAATGTTACTTCATATATACACTCACACAAAACACTCTCACACACTCATATAAACATCATGTATATACAAAGCACTCTACTACGCACTTCTATACACATTATATACAACTTCCCTTACAGTATACATATAGTACTCATTTCCAACATTCTCACACACTCATACACTCATGTGACACATAATCTTACACTATCACATATAACTTCCATGACAACACACACATATATATTGCACACATTATCTCCAGCATTCTCATACATACTCAAACTCATTAACACTCTTCTTTCATACAAATTCACACCAGACCTCAGCTACATCCATCTGCTCCATGTAGAGTGATGAGTGTAGAGCGCTTTTCATAGTTTCTCCTCTTTCTGACAAATGGACCCCTCTTTCCAGAATGCTCTCTTTTCTTACCCATTCTCTAGATAAGTTCTCTAGTTCATTCTCTGTGACTTGGCTGGGGGATCCAGCTGTCGACTACACTCATGTCTGTCTTTGTGCCCCTGGAACATCCTGTGCTTATTCTCAGAGTATATACTGTGTGTAGTACGTGTAAAGACTATTCTTGTCAGTGGGCTGCTTGAGGACACACAGGCCCATAACACATGTTCGTTGAGAGACTATGGGGGAACCTGGCATTTAACTACACTGTCCTTTCTCTGTTGTTAAGTGTCGTTGTTGTTGTTCAGACAGGCCTCTTTAGTCACAAAGCAGGCCTTTCTGATCGACCTGGGATAGGGACCACAAAGGCTTTGGCATATGTTGTTAAGTAAACATAGCTGCTCATCACAGACCTGGCTTAGCTGCTAATGGGACAATCAGAATGAGTCACCAAGCTGAGCACTCTGCCTCTTCCTGTAAAGCATGGCCTCTCTCAGGCTCCTAGGCCCCACATGGTACCAGTGCCAGCCCCATTCCTCATTCCCCGGCCACATAGCAAATCCTCCCACATCCACATTAATTACTCCTCCCAGAGGTTAATTTGTAAGGAGATGGTAGAAGTAGTTATTTTAATAGTGATTATTCAAATCATGCTGGGGGGTTGTACAATAATGGGTAATTATCTGCAGCATAAATGGGAAAACAATATAGTCAATTCTATTTAGCTCTTTCTTCTAACCCAAGTGAATCCTGGGGAGCAGCCAGCTTCAGCTGACATTGTTTAATAATATTCTTATCAAACCCAAACACAAGTCATTTTCAAAGCCTTGTCTGAGGAGGGTGGCTGGTTTGCCAAGACTGGCTGTAAAAATCTGTAGCTTCTAGTAGTGACCCTTTTTATGATCTACAGTGTCTGTTGACCCGTTGGGAGTTTATTGTCACTCATTTTTGTGTACCTCATTACTCACTTACTGGCTCAACCCCGTGTGTCCATGATCTTTTCTTCTTCCACTCATTTATCCATTATTCACCTTATCAATAAATCCTAAAATGCATTTAAATTATTTTTTAAAATAAATAGACAACAAACTAAAGAAATGATTTTTGGGAACTGATGCTATAGTATAGTGGGTAGGGTTCCTGCATTGGGTTTGATTCCTGACATAACATATGGTCTCATCAGCACAACCAGGACTATATCCTGAGTGAAGAGCCAGGTATAACCCCTGAGCATAGCTGCGTGTGTGAACAAAACAAAAATAATTCTCATGTTAGTTCCTGTGTCAGTTCTTTTTCTCTATTATTTGTTCACTCATTTGTCTCCATTTATTGTAATTTCTTCAGATATTTACCCCCTCCATTTGTTGTTGGGATGAATGACTTGGGGGTACCACAGCCAAGATGTCATACTCTAGGTTGTGTTACCCTGAAGAGATCACACTTTGATGTGCTGATGGGGAAACAGCAAGGATACTGAAATGTGGGTAGTGCTGGGGATTAAACTTGTAACCCCTTACCTGCAAGGGAGGGCTTATACCACTGGGCCATAAGCCAGGCTTCCCCATTATATTCTATGTTTTCCACACTCGATTGCATATTTAGTGACTCAATTATTTAATTTTTTTTATTCTTTGAATGATTTCTCCATCATTTGTTAATGAGCTCTTTCATGTACAAAACTTCATTCACTGTTCTTTTGTTCATTCATGAATTTTTTCATTATCTGGTCTTTATTCATTCATCAAACATGTACAGTTTGCTCATAAATTAGGTCTGTCAGGTGTCTGAGCTGCTTTGATCCAGTGACTTATACAGCCGAGTTTTTGGGTTCCCCATAGAGAATGCCCCAGAACAAATTTCTTATGTAAATTCTGTCAAAGTGCATTAGGTGACACTGAGGTCCTAGCTAGCCATAATGGCTGAGTGAGTTGTTCCAAATTTTAGATTGTGAACACAAGGGAAAGGTGGTTTGGAGTAGGGAGAAAGTCTCATTTAAAAAAAATATATTTTCTGAGTTTGAAGGTGCAGACAATATACACAAGAGAAGCTTTCTGGTATTTAGGCATGCAGAGATCAAATGAAAAAAAAAAATAACAGAAGACCTAGGCAGGCACGGCATGCCCATAACACCTCTCCAGGGCTTTGAGCAGTAAGAATCATTTTCCTGGCCTGGCTGCATCTCTTGGTCCCCTTCTCCCTGCATAGGGCTCAGATATAAAACAGGAACATGGCAAGAGACATGGGCAGGTGTCTTGGCTGCCATAGCCCTGGTGTGTTTCACTCTAAAATTGGGGCTCCACACAGGTCAAGTGAAACTCACTGACTCAGCTGCTGGGCCCTGCAGAGTGTGGGAAGATGGGCTCAGGCTGGAAAGGGCCTGTGGGAGATGGGACGAGGCAGAACAGAAACCAACTGTGCTGTGTGCAGACTCACTCCACTGCAAGTTGCTGGGCTCCCTTTGCAACTTGGGTAGGCCCTTGCTCCTATATTAGAGGGAGGCAGCAGAGATTCTCCTAGTGAGTGTGAGGACTTGTCCTTGAAGCCTGACCTAAGAGTCCCCTGCAAAGACTTGGAGTTGTCTCAGGATCACTAAGCCTTTTTCTACCATGATGGGACCCCGGGGGCAACTCCATCTTCTCACTTGGTTGTCCCCACCCTCAGGGGTCTGACTATTTAGCCTGCTCACAAATGGTGGCTATTTCTGTCTTGTTCTTTGGTTCCAGATCCTAGGTACAAAGTAAGATGGTCCTTACTGCTGCCTCTCCATCTCTCCTTTATCTTCCATCATTGTTGACTTATTTGTAACTTCAAAAGTTGGAAGGAAGGAACTTTAGAGGGAAAACAGGCTATATATTTGTGGGAATCTGAGGTAGAGAGAAGTGGAACAACAGACTTAACACTGCCCAGATGGTTTGGTTCAAACTCCTGATTCCCAGCAGCAGCTCCATCCACTGTCTGCCCTCTAGACCCCTGTGAATCTGCCCCCAATGAGAGCATCTAGAACCTGGCCTCAAAAGTCCTCCCACATGTATTCATCAAAAGCAAAATTCCAGGCACTGCAAGCCTGCCCAGGAAGAACCAAAGTGGCTCTAGGCCTTTCTCTTTTTAACACTTCCCCATTCATACTCTTACTCTCACACAGTAATGCACACACTCTCACACTTTACATACTTTCACATATACACACAGTAATATTCGCAGACATATGCACATATTCATAGGAGTACAATCATACACAAAGACATACATGCATTCACAGATAAACTTTCATATAGACACACACGCAGACACACATGCATTTAATACATACACTCACACACATATACCCACATATACTTAACTAGATACACATCTTCACAGAATCACAGAAAAACAGACACACAGAGACATATACTCACACATGGCACACATGCACTCACACACAACAATCTATTTTACAAACCAAGTTAATAGTGAGCTTCCCCCTGAAGGGTTACTGACTGTTCACATATAACCCAGGCCCCATCAATAGGTTCCATCACAAAGGTTCCATGTGGGAAAAATACAAGTATATCAACATGTTTATTACACATATGCACCACACATGTATATCACTGCATATTCCACACATATCTAGTTTACCTTTATCACTGGGTTTTTTGGTTTTGGGGTCACACCCAGCAATGCTCAGGAATTACTCCAGGCTCTGCATTCAGAAATCGCTCCTGGCAGGCTCTGGGGACTATATGGGATGCCGGGAAACAAACCCAGGTTCATCCTAAGTCAGCCTTGTGCAAGGCAAACACCCTACAGCTGTGCTATCTCTCTGGCCCCACTATCACTTTATTTTTATTTTTTTATTTGGACCACACCTGGAAGCCTGGCAGTACTCAGAGTTTACTTCTGCCTCTGAACTCATAAATGACTACTGGTAGGTTCAGGGATTAAATCCAGGCAGGTGTCATGCAAAGCGAATGCTCTAGCTGCTATGCTATTGCTCTGCCACCCTCTCATACTTGTTTTAAAGCAATAAAGAATAGACAATTTCCTGTAACTTTCCTCTTAGTGCTTCCTCATGGCTTCTATCTTGTTCTCTCTCTCTCATTCTCTCTTTCTCTTTCTCTCTCTCCCTCTCTGTCTGTCCTTTTATTTTTTACCAGTACCTAAGACTGAAGACAGCACCAGATTTCTCTGAGCCAGGATCTAAATGCTGGATCACAGCTACTAAGTCCAAGAGTGACCAGACCACACAGCAGGAGAGAGCATTTTAACTTTCTCCATCTCTCCCTGTCCTGGTCATCACAACTAAGCATTTTTATAGGCTGGCTAAGAACCCATTCCCATGCTGGGTATTTTATTTAAACAATTTACCACCTCTAAGGGCAAAGCTGTGTGTTCTCCCACCTATACTGCCATCTGGGTGCCTCTCCTAGCCTTGCCCACAATTCTCATTGATGCTGTCTCTCCTTTGAGCCCAGAAGCCTTTATCAGAGCAACTATGTTAGTCCTTGCCCTCCCTCCATGGCCCCATCTGTCTCATTGTAGAATCAGATCCTTAAGAGCCCACCATCAATCTCCTTCCCCTCATCCTTCCCCTTGTCAATCTCCTAGATCTCCTGGCTGACCAATCACCTGTTCCTGCCTGAGCCCTGCAGCTTGGCTGCCTCTTGCTCTGCTCTTCTGGGCCTGGCATGCTGCCTTCCTCTGGCCATGTAGGACAGTAGCTACTGCCTGAGCCAACCTCTCTGGAAAATTTACTTCCTTCTCATGTACCACTATGTGTTATATATTCTATATTTCCTTGCTTACTTTGTTTTGTTTACTTTTTTAAAACTTTGTTTACACTGACTTTCTTTTCGACTCTAGTGCAGGCATTATGAAGGAAGGTGAGCTTTTAGCAGTGAATCCTGTGGAATTAATACTCCAAGATTAATACTCCAAGTTGCCTGGTTTATAAATATTATGATGTGAATAATTGGAAGAATCTTGTTGAGTATTTATGGAATTAGTATATTCATATAATAAATAAGCAAGAATTAAAATATAATTTTAGGGCCAGGTGGTAGAGAGCCATCAGGAATCATGGTAATATGGGGTTCAGGAGAGCTTCCAAGAGGTGATATTTGAGTTGAGACTTCAATTTGACAGGCAGTCAATAAGTCTCAGGAGGGGATGGCCTGTAGAACATAAAAGTGGTTAATTGGAGTGTAGAGTTTGGAAGAAAGAAACTAGAAATATTTGTTATAAGACATGAATCAGAGGTAAGTATGTCCCAACTGTGTGCGATGCTGGTATTCCCCATGTATAAACTGAGACTGTAAGGTATGGATTCTAGTCCTCTACAGCAAGGGGTTGTGTAAGTTTACAGTGAAAGTTAGAGGAGTCAAGATTTTCTTCGCTTCCCAATTTGTACTAAAACTATTTCTGGCCACTAGGTCTGAGGGGCTCCATCTGATGAATCTCTGCAGTAGCAAAACTTGATCCCTAGTAGATAGGCCATTGCCTGCTTCATTAGGAAGAAGAGAAGATGGAGACTTAGCAGAATCAAATCCAGTCTAACCCCAGAGTCTATATCTTAGCTCCAGGAGTCTAAACATGGCTTTTGTTTAAGACAGATTAGCATAAAGTCAGTCAAGGTTAAAGTCAAGATCAACCTACCAGACAAGAGTAGAAACAAATCTTAATTTAGTTTTCTAAACCAGCAAAATGCAGGCAGAGGTGAGGCTGCGTCAGTAGAAAGTACATGCTTATGGAGGAGTCACTGACTATCTGTGGGAGGATGCTTCTCAGACCAGGCAAGGCTCACGAAAGATTCTCTTTGAAATTATCAAAAATATTCTTTTTGTCCCACTAAGGCCTGAGAATTTTCAGTCTATTCCATAATATAGTTGCATTTAGCTTAGTAAAAATATTGCCCTCCAAATTTTTGAGGGATTTTTGACTCCCTGGGGAGATATGCTATGATGTCCCTCAACCACCTAGGAAGCCAGAGAATTGGAAATGGATGAAAGCTTGATTTTAACAGAGTAACCCACTGCCCTGTTTTGTGCAGAGGAGCAAATTTCCTGAGATGCAGGACCAGCAGTGCTAAAATTGGTGTGGCCTTAGTTATAGTTAAATGAGTCAGAGTTGAGTGAAACTAGAGCTAGTGAAATGGAGTGGAAGGTAGTGACAGAGAATGTGATCTTTGTTGTAAGATGTAGATTATTTATTTTTCCTGTCAATGACCTACACATTTCTTTGAGCCCTGTGCTCTTTGTTTTTAGGATGGAAATAGCAATGGTGCCTCCTTCCTATGATTATTGTGAGGATTTACATAAAAATGGCTACATCAGTGCCTGATGGACCCATCTTTATCTGTGTAGGAGGGAATGTTAACTTCTCAACCCCTGAAACTTAAGTTTTGCTTTTTCTCAGAGACATGGCGAAAATGATTGGGGGACATTTTTCTTAACCACCCACAGAGGGAAGAAGACCTGGTGATGGCCTGTAGTCAATCTGAATTCTAGACCCAATTAGACCCAACTGACCCAACTGTAAGTTTCTTGCACCTTAGTCTCTGTTTCTTAGATTGTTTCACCCATCCAAACACAGTCCTGCTTACTGCAATGTTTTCTTATTCTGGAAGCTGCTTTGTTTACTTGCAGGTCTTCTAAAGTTGCATGAAGTCCCTTATGACTGAGCCTTTAAGGAAATCTTTAATTGACTTGGTGTTGATGAACATAGCAGCATTGATTAACCATCTAATAAAGCGCTGTTGTAGAACATAAGGGGTAAAATGCTTGCAAGGCAAAAAGAGCCCATCATCTGTAGATCCACAGGGCTAGAGGGATGTTTTTTCCCTGTTTAGGGACTGATTTGGCTGTAAATTATAACCTGCCTCTGTGCCTCAAGGCACATAGGCTACAGTGCTTGTAGCTTATGGGGACATGATTGGAAAGTATTTTGTTCAAGGTCACCTAGCTATCCCAAGACTCAGGCTTTCTAGTCCAGTGATCTTTTTATTAAACCACATAACTGTCCTAGGGATTGTTCAGCATTCAGGACTTTGTAGCTGCTACCCATAGTTCTTAAGATGTAAAGGATCAGGACCAATTATAGGACATCCAAAGTTAAGGGGCAAGGAGGGAATTCATTT
>PVKC010048439.1:0-10896 GCA_004027635.1 Crocidura indochinensis | reverse complement strand
TTTATTATTATTATTATTTTTTTTTTTTTTGGTTTTTGGGTCACACCCGGTAGTGCTCAGAGGTTACTCCTGGCTCCATGCTCAAAATTGCTCCTGGCAGGCACGGGGGACCATATGGGGCACCGGGATTCGAACCAATGACCTTTTGCATGAAAGGCAAACGCCTTACCTCCATGCTATCTCCCGGGCCCCAAGAAGAGATGTTTTATGGTCATGACTAATAGTCTAAAAATCACCTACTGTTGTGATAAACTAAATGTTCTTGCTTTATAGTTTTACTCAGAGTTAGGTAAGGCCCAATTTAGGCCTTAGGAATTTGTGGGGCATATAGAGAGTTTTCATTGGCACATTCAAGTGGGCCATTCATTCCTACAGGTTAAGATGGTTTGAAGTCCCTTGGTATTTAGAGTCTGTGAAGTGACAGGAGAAGAGACAAATCTTTGAGGTGAGAGAAGTTCTTTTCATGGAGACCACTGGACTATTTGATTTACAAAGTTTCTACTGAGCTCCTGCTGACCTATCCTACAATTTCTGCCAAAAAGGAAATCACAAAATTCACAAAAAGGAATTTACAAAAAGGAAATCATATGCCCAATCAGAAACCAGTATCTGCTCCCAAGTCAAGTTCCAACATGTACCAGTGTTTAGGGGAAGTACTGGATTAATGGAAAACATTCTTACCTTTCAGCATTTTTACAGCCACTGTCCGGCAGGTGGGTGATTTCTTAATGCCAAAAGCAGATGCTTGAACCACTTTTCCAAAAGCACCTCTTCCAAGTGATTTGCCTATGAGGAAAATAAATCATGGGTTTGTATGAGTCTGTGCCATCTTTTAGGAAGAATGTTTCCTGTGTTTCAATCTTGTCCTGGCACTAGAATTGACATCAATAATGAACTGACCCAAAAGAGTCAAAGTAGGGAGCATGCTGATGGGGTAGATATCTTTACTCTGCTTCTGAGGCATCCTACTCTTCACAGTAAGGCAAACCCTCCTAAAAGTATTCTGTATCAGTGGGCAGTGACCATTCACTGAGTGCCCATGGCCCATGGCCAGGGATGCTCTGAATATTGTCTAATTTCTGCCTTTATTTAACAACATGGTTAAGAAGAATGCCTCTGTTTGTCACTTTGAGTCTTCTTTATTTTTGGTTTTTAGTTCTATGGCCACACTCACAGATAATCAGAAGTTATTTCAAACTCTGTTCAAGGATCATTCCTAGTGGTGTTTGGAAAAGCGTCCTGTAGTGTTGGGATTCTAATCAAGGTCAACTGCATGCAAAGACAAATGCCTTAAGATCTCCACTGTCTGTCTGGCCCAAGGTACTTTCTTTTTCCTTTTTAAAAAAAATCAATTTTATTGAAACCATCGTGATTTACAAAGTCCTTTATAGTTGGATTTTTTTGGTATAATGAAAGAAATAGAGAATAATATTTCACCCATTTATTGATGATGCTTTGTACTATATAAAATAAACCTTAATTCATCTCTCAGACATTTTTGCAAACTATTCCCAGGATTTTTTTCAAGTCTTAACATGGTTACAAATGTCTGCATATGAATCTGCCAGCCACAGTTAGTAATTCATTTCCATGACAGAGAGGTGACGACAGAACTGACACACAGCAACTTTTTTTCTTTGCTAGTGTGTGGTAGACTGTGCTCTAATGCCAGCCTTATTTCTTTCCCTCCCTTGGCCCAGAGGAGCAAGGGCAGGGTCTGTTTTGCTCAGCACCTAGAGCCTCTTCTGGCAAAGGAAGATTTGCATCTAGGGATCATATGATACTTGAAGTGAGGCTCATACAGTTTCGGGTTAGTAGATAGCCCCTGGAGCTCTTAAGGGTGATGACAGAGACAGGGGCACCTCCAGAACATCCCACCTACTCACATCTGAGGATACTAGCTTTTCTTGCACCAGGACATAATGTGTGACTTCAGGTGTGGTAGGGCAAGAAGTGTGGCCTCGGCAATCCTGCTGCCAGCCCCATCAAAAGGAAGCTGTGGGGGCTTCAATTAATCTAACACAAAACCTCTTCTCCCAACTCCATCCTCTGTCTCATATTATTCTGATAGCCTGATCAACCTTGTCCTTCCTTCTTCACTCCCTCCCTCCCCACTGCCCTCCTTCCCAGTGTCTTCTTTCCCACTCAGTGTCTTCCTCCCAATTCCATCCTGTCTCCTAAAGCAGACTATTGTTTTTTTTTTTGTTGTTGTTGTTTGCTTTTGTTTTTGGGTCACACCTGGTGGTGCTCAGAGGTTACTCCTGGCTTTCTGCTCAGAAGTCACTCCTGCCAGGCATGGGGGACCATATGGGATGCTGGGATTTGAACCACCATTGGTCCTAGGTCGGCTGCTTGCAAGGCAAATGCCCTACTGCTGTGCTATCTCTCTGGCCCCCAGACTATTGCTTTAAAAGATAATTAGAAAGACACTGGTGATGGGATTGGTTCTGGAACACCATATGCCTACAATTCAACAATGTACAACTTTGTAAACCACAATGTCTTAATAATTTTTTAAAAGAGACTTCTAGAAAGGTCAAATTAAGCTTTATAGAATTCTAGTGCATCATGTTTGGACTTTTGGCATTGTTAGTTCTGTAAAAATGATGTCAACATATGTCTCTGCTAACAACCACTGTCATCCAGCATCTGGTTAGGACCTGAACATTCAATTACTGGACAGTGCAAGTATCCCCATTGCAGTTGAGTCCTGATCCAACTCCTAGGCAACCCCACATTAAGAGTACACAGTGGGGCCTGGTGGTGGCGCTGGAGGTAAGGTGCCTGCCTTGCCTGCGCTAACCCAGGAGGACCTCGGTTCGATCCCCCAGTTCCCCATATGGTCCCCCGTGCCTGCCAGGAGCGACTTCTGAGCGAATAGCCAGGAGTAACCCCTGAGCGTCACCGGGTGTGGCCCAAAAACCAAAAAAAAAAAAAAAAAAAAGAGTACACAGTGGTCACCAGAGACTAAGCCTGACCTTTACTCCCAAAGGTACACACCATGGATACAGGTGGCCACAAGTCTCTGCTTCTTTCTTCATATTCAACTGTTCAAGAGGGGCCAGAGTGATAGCATAATGAGTAGGGCATTTGCCTTGCATATGGCCACTCCGAGTTAGATCCCTGGAATCTCATATGGCACACTAAGCCAGCCAGGAGTGATTTCTGAGTGCAGAGCCAAAAGTAACTGATGAGCACTTCCAGGTGTGCCCCAAAATCCACAACAAAAATAAACAAACAAAAACTGTTCAAGAAAGTGACCTGAATGAGGACTCCAGTTTCCATAAAAGTTTTAATAAAAGACATGTGAGGGGACCATTCCAGTGCCAGCCAATGTGGATCCAGGAAGGAAAGTATTGATAGAAAATGTTTCTGGTTTTGTAAAGTGCATTTCATTTTCAGTTGAATTCTTTGCTTTTGAGAGGAAAGGAGTAGGAGTCAAAGACCAATGTTTTCTTCTGCAGTACTTTCCATTATTGCCATTAAAAGTGTCCTTAGGTCAAGAAATGATGAAATAATCTTTATTTTGAAATGCTCCTACATACTGAGAGGGCTTTTGGTCCTCAAGCCAGACAGAATCCTCTTCCTTTCCACCACTGCACCCCTGCACCCATTCTTAGCCATCACAACACACTTTATTTTGACAAGTATCTGGGGACCTTGCTTCTATCATTGAGAATAAACTTCTCACTTAGTTTCCCTTCATCTTTTTCACTTAACTTCTTGGAAGCTGCTGCTCCTTCATAAAACAGCATGAAGCAATTATGGGCTCTTTAATCGGCCAGTGCACTGGAATCCTTCCACAAACCCATGGTTTCAGCATTAGGTAGCCCAGTCAGCCGTGGCTTGACCTTACCTGATCCTTTTTTCCTTCAGAATCCTCCTTGGTGTTACCTAATTGTCAATGAAGGAGCTTGGAAAGAAGCCAGCTCATGTCCCACAAAGAAAGGATGTTGGGATATCTTTTAGCAATGCCCTTGGATCATCAGATTTCTGGGAGATCCCAGGAATGAATTGTGGCTGTGCAGGGCTCAGCTCATTGGCATTCAGGATTGGGCTTAAAAAAAGTGGTACTACTTATTCACCAAATTCCAGTCCCATGTTTATCATTTTAGGGGAATGATGACTTGATTTTTCCAATAGAAGGATGCACTCTCCAGAGGTTATTACAACTCCTGTGATAAATCTCTAAGGAGCTGCATTCCCCCTGAGGTTTAGTAAAGGATAGATTACCAAACAGGTTTTCGCAATCTCTGAATAGCAGGAATTTCACCAGGAGCAACATCTTTGACCCAAGTTCTTGCTGTATCTATCAGGGATGATTGATTCTCATCCCCTGACCAAGCTTCTAAGAATAATCAACTGTACCTCTAACTAAAGTCAGATGCACTTGGTCCATAGCTTTCTCTGTACTGGACACCGAGTGTAACTCTGCCACTTAAACCACCCTTTTCTCTTTAAGCATCAAAAGTTGGCTATTTCACTCATAACACATTATTATCTTATTATCATTTATTTGCCTTTCAAAACAAGCCTTAGGTTTCTCTGCTCCCCTGTGAGTAGGAGAAGCATTCCTTAGGCTCTTGTAGCTACACTATACTTTGAAAGAGGAAGTGTTCTGATTTGACACATTTTCTTTTAACCATCAAAGAGACTTAAATGTACAGAAGCCAAATCAGAGCATTTGGCAATTGTGAGCAGTCAGGAGGCCCTTTCAACAAAAAGAGCTCCTAGAATGGTGCTGTTTGAGACTCCGTTAGGAGGAGTAGTGCTCCCCCTTAGTTTTGATGTGAATCAATAATAGTACAAAACCGAGGATGAACATACAGGAGAGGACCTTGGTCATACACTGAAAGAGACTTGCTTGTCTATGACTAATGATTGTGCAAAGCAACATGGCTGAGAAGAGCTTATCCTTATGGGGAAATTATCCCAAGTTTCCTGCCAAGGTCACTGAGGGGCTAGGCTGGCTGCCATATAATTTAAGCTGCAGAAGAAACTCATCCAGTGTGCCACCTGTCCTTCACATCTCTAAATTTCGTTGCCTTTATTTTCTCTTTTTAACAGTTATTGCTGGCTTTTGCCTACCTCCACCCTTTTAATGATTCCCAAGTTTCTTCCCCCTGCCAAATCAAGCACACTCCTGTGGCCAAATCTTCTTTCTCACATAGGAAGAAATGTAAGTGGAATCATTTCCAGGTCTAAGAGAACAAACAAGAAATGCCACTTACTCTTCTTTATCCTTTCCTATCCCATTTCAATAGCCTGTATTTGTGAAAGGCAGGCAGAAGCCTTGCAGTTGAAATTGAACCAACAGATTTTTTTGCAGTGACAAGCTCCAGGAACACTGGATCCATGGTTTCTTTTTCAAGTTCCAACTACTAATGATTCTGGCATACCAAGCAGTGAGTGGAAAACTTTCAGAAGCTATGATCCAAATATTTAGAGTGGGCTTAATTGAGCCTCCTGGCTGGAGAGAGATTTGCATTGTGATGTCTGAGTAGGAGAACTGGGGTATAGGGAAGGAAAGTACATTGCCCTGATAGTGACAACATCTATATTACTTGGAAAAAAGAGAGCCCTTGCTCCTCAAAAACTGAATTTAGATGACAGTTCTGGGACTTGATTTTTGGGAACTTTCCAACATCTGGAGCAATTCAAAGTGGTTTTATGTTGAGGGGTACTTTCATACATAGCCTTTATGTAGGGCACATAACTCTTACCAGTTATTTGATTTTGCTATTATTGCCATCACGCATAGTCTTTTACATTACAAATTTCTCCTCCAACATTCATTGTTTGCATGCCAGTGCTTGAAAGCTCCCTCTCCTCTATGGCTCCACTGCTCTAGAGAACAAATCTCACTCCTGGCCCTGCATTTACCCAATTTCATATATATATATATCTGTTTTTCATCTTCAGGCACAGGCTACTGCCTGCTGCTCAGATCAAGTGCTGAACAACAGCCGAAGGAATTTCCAGTTGCTCCCTGTGCCCTGTATTGTGGTCTCAGACTTGAATGACTATTCTCAACCTCTGAACTCATCTCATTTGCCTTTTTCTGGACAGTTGGGGCTAGAAGCCCAAGCTTAGTTCCATTTTGCATCCTTCAAACTATAAAATTTGTTAGGTAGTAGGTACTTAGTATGGGTTTAGGTCTTTGTTGAGCAAATACATTACCCAGTTTGAGCCTCTCTCTGGCAAATTCCCACTTGCTGGCATCATAAGGCAGCCGTTGGCACTGTTCATCCAGGGGAACTTCTTCTGGGTCCATTATAATGGAAAGGTAATCAGTCTTTATTTCTGAAGAAGACTGAGAAATAAAGACATTCCAGTCACCAATGAGAGGAGCAACTTAAAGAATCCAAATTATCCAATGTAAAAGATCACTCAAACCATCTGCCATTTTGGCTCATTTGGTTCAAACCATGTGGTCAGCTCCAGAGCTCTGCTTCCATGTATGCAAACAAAGCATGTGGTTTCTACTAAACAACCCCTTCCTGCCCCCACACTAATTGCTGTAGTTGCTCTAGTGTCATCATCAGCTGTCACAGAACATGCACGGAGACTGTACAGTGACTTAGTACTTTTAAACAATGAGCATATAATAGTCCAAAATACAGCAAAAATTTTTTGTTTGTTTTCAGGCCACACCCAGCAATCTCTGAGGCTTAATCCTGTCTCTGTGTTCAGGGATCACTTTTGGTAGGCTGAGAAGATCATGTGAGGTGCTGAGAATCCAACCCAGGTCAGCCATGGGCAAAGGCAAGTGCCCTTTCAGCTCTACTATTTCTCTAGCAGTGGGGCAAAGAATTTTAATAAAATAATTTGCAGTATGGTTAAAATATATTTTCATGGGCCAGAGAGATAGTATGGCACTTGCCTTACAGGTGCTCAACTTTGGATCAATCCCTTGCGCTGTACAGAGTTTTTGGAACACTACTAGCAGTTGCCACTGAATACCGAGCCAGTAGTCAGAGTTGAGCACTGCCAGGTGTGGTCCCAAAACAACAAGATAATAATAACACAAATAAAGTAAAATAACTTTCCATGGTTTCACTGTAAAAGCAGAAATATGTCACAGATGGACAAAAGTGGAGAGACAGTAACTTGTTTTCCTGCAATGGTGAGAAAGACCAGCAGTGGTTCCATAAACTCAGCATCCTGAGGACAGTTGAGAGGTGTACAAAGCTTTTAAGTAGATCTTTAGCTATATACCTCTGAAGAAGATGATGGAACACAGTGGTATGGTTGAAATCTGACTTATGTTCAGTCATTTCAAAGGCTAGGAACTTAAGGGTAGGGAGACATGCAGCCAACCTCTGGGTTCTTTTTTTTTTTTTTTTTGGTTTTTGGGCCACACCCAGTGACGCTCAGGGGTTACTCCTGGCTATTCGCTCAGAAGTCGCTCCTGGCAGGCACCGGGGACCATATGGGGAACCGGGGGATTGAACCGAGGTCCGTCCTAGGTTAGCGCAGGCAAGGCAGGCACCTTACCTCCAGTGCCACTGCCCGGCCCCCAACCTCTGGGTTCTTAAGGCCACTGGTAGGATGTCAAATTAGAAAGCAGACATCTATCTGCCTTTAAGTGCTAGATTTCTATGGTTAAAGTAAAATTATCTTAGCAAATTGAGCTCAGAAATTATATTTTGTTTCAGATCATAGATAAATGTATTTACATTTAGTGTTTTATGATCCATATCACTGGATGATTTTCTATTAATTAAACATAGAGTGGATGCTTGCATTTCTGTAAGTATGAGAGAAAGGAAGTATCTATGCATTTCCATATAAGGTCATTTTGGTCACTCTTGCCTAGAAGTTATGTGAATTCATTTAAACAAGTATTGAAGTCCTTCTTCTGGGTGCTTTTTCCCAGACAAAACACTTCTCTACACATACCACCCACATGCTTCAGCCTTTCCTCTGTTTTGTCACATCTCACCTCATCCATCACTCTAATCAGGTCTCCACAAAAAATTATCACTAAAACTTGTGACAAATAGCACAAGGCTGCAAGATCTGCCAGGTCTCACAGAAGAAGGAAAAGAGAAAACTAGTTTGTCATGAACTGCTTTGACGACTGGTATTAGATTGGAAAGGAAGACTTGTCTCTAGCTGTAGATGGGGGCATTCCTCACTCAGCGTGCTGGGCTGCTGGAATAAGGTTTCGTTTTTGGTTGTTAATTTTGGGGCCACACCTGGCAGTGCTCAGGAGTTCCTGCTGATTTTGCACCTAGGGATTATTCTTGGTGGGTTCAGGGGTACCAAAAATCAAATCATGTCATTCACGAGCAAGGCAAATGCCTTGCCTATTGTACTATCACTCTGACCTCTGGAATTCAGTTTTATGACTAAATGTTTTATTGTCCAAGATGGCTGAAGGCTCAAGAGACAGCCCAACTGAACAAAAGCTAGCTGCATCCTATTTAGGGATCCCCTCAGGTTGCTGAATGTTGAGAAGGGATGAGAAGAGGTTGAAAGTGATGCCTGAGGTGGAGGAATGACAATGAAATTCCACTTCCCCAATGTGGCATCTATGGAATTTTATGTTTTATCTCAATAGTAGAGACAGGAGTAAACACCAAACAAGCCTAACGTAAGGGTTGAATGGCGAGGATGATAGTAGAAGTTTAGTTGATAAATAGTTCTTCATTGGATGTTAACACTGATCTGAGTTTCTAGGCATGGAATCTGTATGGCTTGGTTTTGAGGTGCGCAGCTTGGGTCTGAATCACAGCTCAACTTTTGACCAGTACATGACCTTAAAATCTTTCTAAGCTTGTTTCTTTATCTGTACTTCATGAGAGTGACAGACCATGCTTATCTCTTTGGATTGTTGTCAAAATGAAATGAAATAACCCAGGTAAAGCTATTAGAGAAGGGCCTGGTAGAAATTTAGCATGGGTCACTGTTAGATGAGAGTCTAGTATTGATCCAGGTACAGGAGATTGAAACAGTATTTATCAGTAAGGAACGTACACTATGCCTAAAATATCTGCATGAAAATACATTGATATTGTTTTATGCTCCCCCCTAACTAATTTTGACTGTGTAAAAACTCCATTACATAGGTAATTTATTTCTCAGCCTTTCTCATTTCGTAAGTTTATAAGAAACCTAAAGACCTTCTTTAATTTTGTTCTAATTTATGTCCCCAGTTTTATTTCCACTCTGCTCCTACATTCTAAGTAATTAACCTCTCTTCTAAAATGGGGAGTGGAAAGAAGATGGCTTTTCTGTTGTTTTCCTTCAATTCAGGACCATCAGGTTCTGTCTCTGAATTTTGCTTTTTCTGGTGGCTCTTCTCTTACTCTCTTCTTTGGAACCCTAAAGCCTGTATAAATGAATGAATGAATGAATGGATGGACAAATCTCTTTCATAGATTAGGCAACCCTGACATTTGTTAGATTTATTTTCCTATAGGAAGGATCCTCTCTTCCAAATGCCACTGTTTGAGCTTGTTTTATTCTAAATAGTGATATAGCTAGAGATGCAGTTCTGCAGTAGAATGCTTGCTGTATGTAAAGCCCTGGGTTTGATCCCCAGCACCACAAAAACAAGACAAAACAATGTCAGATAGAGCATGGTCTTAACTCTCAGGTCTCACATATCAGGCACTCCATAAAGCCCAAGCCTGATGTTTCATATTCACAATGGGAAAGTCTCCTCTCCTTGTCTCTTGCCAACAACATACAGAACATGTCAGTAGATTTAAATAGCAGTCAAAATTTAAAAAGATGAGTTCAAAACAGCTTGAGAGGCTAGGAGCTTGGCTCAGTGCATGCCTTGTATATAGGAACCTGAATTTGATTCCCAACACCACATCAAAAAACAAGCAAGTACTGTAAGTAAACAACAACAGCAACAAAAACTCGGCCAAACAAAACTACTCTATTTTTGAAAGACATGCATATCAAGCTATGAAAATTCATGCAAGCAGCAATCTCAGGAGGAGAGGATGAGCCAAGTTCCCACCCACTAAGCTATGCTATCTGCACCCTCACTCACAACTGCGCTTTGACAATAACCCATTATCACCACTCATTTATGGCTCTCTGTAGAGACACCAATCTGATAAAAACTCCAGGTGTGCTGGTATTTGGGCTGACATCATCAAGACTTTTTTTTGTGTGGGGGTGGACACCCTCCCTACATCTTCTTCAAGCCAAAAATATGGCCCACAAAAGTATCAGCAATAGTGCTCAGAATTCCTAGATAGCAGTGATGAGAATACCACCAATTTTTAAATATGATCATGCCCGTAGGAGCACACAAATTTAAATAGCAATGTGCACCTGAATCCAGCTAATGTTCAGAAGCAAAAAAGTAACCTCAACAAAAGTTTACTAAACCTTCTAACAATGATTTAATTACCTAATAGTGAGATACAATAATTTTCACAAATTTTCTCATTGAGTTTTTTGGTTTTTGTTTTTGGGTCACACCAGGCGGTGCTCAGGGGTTACTCCTGGTGCTGCACTCAGAAATCACTCCTGCCAGGCTCGGGGGACCATATGGGATGTGGGGAATCAAACCCAGGTCCATCCTGGGTTGGCTGAATGCAAGGCAAATACCCTACCTCTGCTATCTCTCTGGTCCCATGCCATATTCTTTTTGTGCTTTCATTTTCCTTCCTTCCTTCCTTCCTTTCTCTTTCTTTTTGCTTTTCTTTCTTTCTTTTTCTCTTTTTCTTTTTCTCTTTTTCTTTCTTTCTTTCTTTCTTTCTTTCTTTCTTTCTTTCTTTCTTTCTTTCTTTCTTTCTTTCTTTCTTCCTTTTTCTTTCTTTCTTTCTTTCTTTCTTTCTTTCTTTCTTTCTTTCTTTCTTTCTTTCTTTCTTTCTTTCTTTCTTTCTTTCTTTCTTTCTTTCTTCCTTCCTTCCTTTCTCTTTCTTT
>PVKC010048438.1:0-10895 GCA_004027635.1 Crocidura indochinensis | reverse complement strand
CAGTCCACACATGGGTCTTGAGATGGTTTGGACCATCAGAGCTGCTCCAGTGTTGGCAGCTGGAACACTGCCCTCTCTTCTCTGCAAATGCTGCTGATCCATAGGCATATATATTTCAAGAAATGTAAAACATTGGGGCCCGGGAGATAGCATGGAGGTAAGGCGTTTGCCTTTCATGCAAAAGGTCATCGGTTCGAATCCCGGTGCCCCATATGGTCCCCCGTGCCTGCCAGGAGCAATTTCTGAGCATGGAGCCAGGAGTAACCCCTGAGCACTGCCGGGTGTGACCCAAAAACAAACAAACAAACAAACAAACAAAAAAAAAGATGTCAAACTATTCCATTATGTTTACTTTGAAAAAACTTAAATAATTTCTCCCTCTCCCTCTCTCTGACCCTCTTATACCTTTCTTTCTCCCTTTCCTTCTCTCCTCACTCTCTCCCCTCCCCACTCTCGGTTTCTCTCCTTCTTCTCCTCTCTCTCCCTCCTTTCTCCTTTCCATATCTACTCTCTCCTTTCTCTGCCTCTACAAAAAACAAAACAAAACAAAACAAAACAAAGACAAAAGAAAAACCCCAAATAAGCGGCCCACTAGGAAACCTGCTGTAATATTTAGAAGTCCATTTCCTTATATTCTGATGGGTCAGCCCCAGGTGGAAATTCCCTTTTCTTCTATTTGGGTCTACATCTGGGGTCTGTGAATTCTCTTGCTTTCCCAGTTTTGACAGTGTAATCTTCTCAGTCACTATAGGTCAGAAAATCAGCTTGGGTTTTACTCTAAGTCATGAAGTAAGAGTGAAGATGGACCATAAATTTCATCATAGCAGAACTCGTGAAAAGTCACAGTGTCACAGGAAACACAGGTATGTCTAGTTTTACAGCAAAGCCTGGAGGAAGAACAAATTATGAACAAATGATGTGAACACATTATGTGAGCTGGTTAAAGTGCTTAAAAGAACTATTACTTCCAAAATAATGATTTGATTCCAAGGGAAACTGGTTCATTGCTATTGTGTTTTAAACATTATCTTACTCACTTTACACACCATTTCTTGATCAAGATGAAGAGCTTTTGCATTTTCAGCTGTTATATACTCTTTGCAGATGATGGTGTTCTGAGGGGCAGAGTTAAGGCTTTTCAAACTAGCTCAAAATGTTGTTTCCAATGTTCGCCTTTATTTAAATTCTCCACAGTGGCCTTATTTTGAAGAATGTCTTCTTCAGTGAGATGTACTCTTCTTTTCCTTGATTCTAAAAGAAGTCCATTGAACAAATAAAAGTCTGCCAAAGTTTCCTACTCTTTTGTTTTACCTTCCCCAGAGAGCCATCCTGTTTAGGCATATGTGAAAGAAATTGATTTGGTTGATCAAGATGCAGAATAAATAGCATTACTCATCAAAATGTCAACCTCTTCTGTTTCCATCTCTGATTCCTCATGGTGTACTCACTGATAATCTTTTTGTTTATTGTCTCATACTAACAAAGAGACAGAGGGTGCCACATCCTCCATTGAAAATGAAGCTTAAGTCCCCTCAGTGCCACTTCATGTCAGTAAAGTCTATAAGAGTCGTGTCAAGCCTGATTTACATACCTTGTTTGTATATCTTACCTGCATTGGAAGGCAGAATCTGGTGCAGTAGAGGCACACAGCTTTTAAAGTTCCAGGAAAGCACTAGATGATAGTAATTGAGATCATTTTTCTTTAACACTGTCCCTGGATTGATGCTTAAGTTTCCTTGGGAGAGCTGTCATCACTGTCTATCGCCACAGCTGATGACTTCCACCATTGGGCTCCACCCCTGAGCACTTTTCACCTATCCGGGGCACTTGCCTTTTGTGCTGCTGACCTGGGCTCAATTGCCACATCCTATAGGGAATACATTAAGGGGCTTGTATTCAGTGACACTTCATGAAGCTAAAGTTCATGAGAGTGAGACACTTGTACTCCACCTGCTGTATACAATCGTAAAATAACAGAGATACCAGATTAATAAATGCATGATAAAGTAGATTCTTCTTTGTAGTGTTCATACAATGAGTAGTTTTACATAAAACCATTTTGAAGACTGATGATAAAATGTTATCTATAATAGTAATTTGGAGGGGGTTGTTTTCCATATGCAGTGATACTCAGTGCTTACAGAAATCACTACTGGTGGCACTTGGGGACCATATGCAGTGCCACAGATCACTTGCAAGAAGGTGACTTATTATTCTATCTTATCTTTCCAGGCCTCAATATCTTTTCTAAGGATAATTAGAATCAGAAAGCTGCAGGTATCGGGCGAATTTGGGGGAATATTTGCCAAGTATTTCTTTGTGTTGCTGACCAGAAACAGTAGCACTCCTGTGAAATTGTACAGGCTTAGCAGGGCAAATCTGCCAGGCCATTTAATCTTTGTTATAATTAGGAATGTTTTGAGCATCTCTGTAGTTTTGTCCAATTCTCAAGAGAGCCTTAAATACATTTCGTTGTTCCTGTAGTCACACCATAAATTCAGTATGAAATTTATGCCAGGCTATCATTTTATTTATGCACTTCAGAGCTTCTGAACTCAGTCATTCATCTCTGGGACACAAGTTTATTCATCAAAGGGTGTTATTAGACAACCACCACAATTATATGTAGTAACAGATGAAATATTTAATGTATCTTGATTGTTCCACCCAACAGCTTTTTCTTCTGTGTCTACAAAATTTGTGAACACTAGAGTTGACCTCTAATTTATGAGGTTAGAGAGGCAGAATGAAACATTCTTATCATTCCTTACCATATTCACCAGTAGAATACACTCTCTTGTCATACTCTCCTGGACTATTCTTCTGACAGACAGCAAGATGTGAACTATGAAACACAACAGTATGAACAAGACAAGGTGAAATAGTTTCCCTCCACAGGTCTCTATCAAGTAAAGAAATATGATAAATAAAGTTTTCCCCATCTTGTTGCAAACTCATTTGGTTTCACTGGAGATTTGTACCGAATTCTAACAAAATCTTCTTATCATATAATCTGCCAAAGTTACAGTGCATTTTCAGAGTTGATCAGAATAAAGATATTTACAGGATCTTGTCCAGAAGTGTTCTAGCCCTTTTAGTGATAATAACCAAAGAGAAAGTAATCGATGCATTTCCAATGCTGAGTTAAAAACGAAAGACAGGGGCCAGAGAGCCAGCATAGTAGTACGGCATTTGCCTTGGATGCAGGACAGATGATAATTTGAAATGTGGCATCCCATTTGTTCCCCTGACCCGGCAGGAGCGATTTCTTAGAGCTGAACCAGGAGAAACACCTCAGCGCCACAGCCATGGGTGGTCCAAAAACCAAAAGGATATATAAATCTCAATTATAATTCTAAAAACTAGTGTTTGAACTCTTAGAATGAATTATTTGTTTATAATTAAAAAGAGTCAGCGAACTAAACTGAGATTTAAAAACAGTTCCTAGAGCTATCAACTGAGGATCCTTTGCTCCCATGTTCTACTTGTCTAGGAGTCTTGTACAGCCAATACAGCTATATTCAGTTAACATTTTAGAATTGCTGGGCCTTCCAAAGAAAAGAGGAAAACAATCAAACAAACAAAGTAGCTCTCTGACTTCATTGGAAATCTCTAGCTCCTTTGCAGATTACTGGAAGAATGAAATGACTTGTCTGAAACACATCTGGAAGGCACTTTGTCTGTTTTATGGATCAACCTGGCAGTGCTAGGGTGTTACTCTGGCTCTGTACTGAGCAGTTCCTCCTGGCAGGTTCAGAGAACCAATTAGGATGCCTAGGATCAAACACAGTTTAGCACTGTGGGAGGCAAATGCACTCTACCCGATGTGCTATCACTATGGCACCTCAACAGAACTATTTTTTTGGCTTGTTTTTGGCTTACACTCGCTGCGCTCTAGAGTTACTCTGGTCTCTGCAGTCAGAAACTCTCCTGGGGGCTCGGAGTTGTGGTGCAATAGGTAAGGTGTTTTTTGCCTTGCAGATGCTAACCTAGGAAGGACCATGGTTGCATCCCCCCATGTCCCATATGGTCCCCCAAGCCACGAGCGATTTCTGAGCACAGACCCGGGAGTAACCCCTGAGCATCACAGGGTGTGCCCCCGAGACCAAAAAATAAATCATGCTCGCAGGCTCCGAGGACCATTTGGGATGCCAGAAAATCGAATTCAAGTCTGTCAGACTTGGGTCAGCCCCTTAAAAGGCAATTGCCCTACTGCCGTGTTATTGCTCCAACCCCAATAGAACTCTTGTGTGTTTGTGTGTATGTGTGTGTGTGTGTGTGTTTGAAGTAAACCCATCAGCTTTCAGGGATTACTCCTGGTTCTGTGCTCAGAAATCGCTCCTGGCAGGCTCAGAGACCATATGGGATGTCAAGAATCGAACCCAGGTCTGTATGTCCTGGGTTAGCTGCTTGCAAGGCAAATGACCTACTGTTGTGCTAACTCTCTGATACCCTGTAGTATCATAGCTTTATTTTTTTTCTCATAATTTACTCCTGGCTCTGTGCTCATAAATCGCTCCTGGCAGACTCAGTTACCGTATGGGATGCTGGGATTCAAACCGGGTTTATCCTGAATAGGTTGTATGCAAGGCAAACACCCTACTGCTGTGCTATAGCTCTGGCCACAACAGAGCTCTTTTTTTTTTATAATATTTATTTTAGTCATAGTGGCTTACATATCATTCACGGCAACATTTTAGGCACATATTTACATTGAATCAGGGGAATTCCCACCACCGAACTGTACCTCCCTCCACCTCCGCTCCCGTCCTGCCTCCCATAGCCTCCACCCTCACGCCTCCCACCCCCGGCTGCTAGAATAAGTGATACCCTCTGTGCTTAGCTTACTACTTAGTGACCTTTCAACTGTTTGATCATGGTACCTCCATTATATCCCCTCTAATTGGGAGGTGGGTTACTCAGGATAGGCATCCACTCTGCCCATTGTGCTATTGCTTCAACCTTAGGGAAGCTTTTATGTGGTTGGATTTGTTTTTGTTTTTGTTTTTCGTTATTTGGGCCACACCCTTTGACACTCATGTTTTACTCCTGGCTGTGCACTCAGAAATTGCTCCTGGCTCAAGGGACCATTTGGGATGCCAGGGGCTGAACCCAGGTATATCCTGTGCAGCCACGTGCAAGGCAAACACCCTAGTGCTATGCTATCACTCCGGCATCCCTAAGGAGGATTTTTTTTTATTTTATCATAGGGTCAGAAAATTCAGTGGGTAGGGCATGCAGTCTTGCATGCAGCCGACTCAGCTTCAACGTCTGGCAATATTTCCTGAATGCTGCTGAGCCACAAATAGTCATGAGCATTACTTGGCAGGACCCCAAAAACTATATTCAATATAATGTCCTTTTATAAGGGACTGAATCGATAGCACAGCAGGCAGGCATTTGCCTTGCATGCAGCTGACCAGGATAGATCTCTGGCATCCCGTATGATTCCCTGAGTCTACCAGCAGTAACTTTTTTTAAATTTGTGTTCTTACTTTTGTTTTGGGGTCACACCTGGCAGGTGCTCAGGGGTTACTCCTGGCTCTGTGTTCAGAAGTCCCTCCTGGCAGACTCGGGGGATCATATGGGATGCCAGGATTAGAACCACCTCCATGGAATTGCTCTGGCCCCAAAATTTCAGGTGTCTTTTTTTGCTCTTTCCTGGACTTAGGGACATAGCCGGCAGCGCTCAGGCATTAGTCATGGTTCTGCACTCAGAAATTGCTCCTCGCAGGCTTGGTGGACCATATGGGTTGCCAGGAATCGAACCCAGGTCTGTCTGTCCTGGGTCAGCTGCATGCAAGGCAAAAGCCTTACCATTGTGTTATTTCTCTACTCTCCCCTAGTATCATCTTTTGTTTTGTTTTGTTTTTTTATTTTTTTTCTCTCAGAGTTTACTCCTGGCTCTGTGCTCAGAAATGGCTCCTGGTAGGCTCAGTTACCATATAGATTGCCGGGATTTGAACCAGGGTCCATTCTAAATTGGCTGCAGGTAAGGCAAATGCCCTACCACAGTGTTATAGCTCTGGCCCCAACAGAACTCTTTTAATCAAAGATTTTCAACCTTTAAACCTGAAAACATGGACAATGGGAAACATATGTCGTGATCTCTAAGGAAGATATTTTTTTGTCTAGGGAAATTTTGGACCAAACATAGCAGCACTGGTGTTACTCCTATCTGCACTGAGAAGTCGCTCCTGTGTCCAAAGTTATAGCACAGCAGTAGGGCTTTGCATGCAGCTGACTCAGGACAGACAGACTTGGGTTCAATTCCCGGCATATCATATGGTCCCTCCAGCATGCCAGCGACAAATTCTGAGTGTAGAACCAAGAGTAACCCCTCAGCTTCACAGGGTGTGCTTCCAAATTCACCCCTTTATAATAAATCACTCCTGGCAGACTCGGGGGACCATTTGGGATGCTGGGAATAGAACCCAAGTCTGTCCATCCTGGGTCAACCCCATGCATGGCAAAATACCCTACTGCTGTGCATACACTCCAGTCACAATAGAACTTTTTTTTTGAAATGACAAATGATTTAGTTAGGTCATGAGAGCCAGTTCAATATTTAGGAGTCTATGCTTTGCCTGCAATAGCCAGGAATTGAGTCTCCACACCCTCCCGTATAGGCACTACATTGAGTAACTTCCAAGTACAGTTCAGTCTAACCCTTAAAACAAACACAATAGAAGATGATGTATTCTTAATTATTTTTAATAATATATTTTATTTTATTACAACACCTTGATTACATACATGATTGTGTTTGGGTTTCACTCATGTAAAGAACACTACCCATCACCAGTGCAACATTCCCATCACCAATGCCCCAAATCTCCCTCTTCCCCACCCAGCCCCCACCTGTACTCTAGACAGGCTTTTAATTTCCCCTCATACATTCTCATTATTAGGACAGTTCAGAATGTAGTTATTTCTCTAACTAAACTCATCACTCTTTGTGGTGATCTTCATGAGGTGAGCTGGAACTTCCAGCTCTTTTCTCTTTTGTGTCTGAAAATTATTATTGCAAGAATGTCTCTCATTTTTCTTAAAAACCATAAATGAGTGAGACCATTATGCATCTCTCTCTCTGACTTATTTCACTCAGCATAATAGATTCCATGTACATCTATGTACAGGAAAATTTCATGACTTCATCTCTCCTGACAGCTGCATAATATTCCATTGTGTATATGTACCACAGTTTCTTTAGCCATTCTTCTGTTGAAGGGCATCTTGGCTGTGTTCAGAATCTGGCTATGGTAAATAGTGCTGCGATGAATATAGGTGTAAGGAAGTGATTTTTGTATTGTATTTTTGTGTTCCTAGGGTATATTCCTAGGAGTGGTATAGCTGGATCGTAAGGGAGCTCGATTTCCAGTTTTTGGAGGAATCTCCATATGGCTTTCCATAAAGGTTGAAACAGATAGAATTCCCAAACAGTGGATAAGAGTTCCTTTCTTTCCACATCCCTGCCAACACTGTTTGTTCTCATTCTTTGTGATGGGTATCAATCTCTGTGGTGTGAGATGGTACCACATAGTTGTTTTGATTTGCATCTCCCTGATGATTAGTGATGTGGAGCATTTTTTATGTGTCTTTTGGACATTTGTATTTCTTCTTTGTCAAAGTGTCTTTTCATTTCTTCTCCCCATTTTTTGATGGGATTAGATGTTTTTTCTTGTAAAGTTCTGTCAGTGCCTTGTATATTTTGGAGATTAGCCCCTTATCTGATTGATATTGAATGAATAGTTTCTCCTACTCAGTTGGTGACTCTTGTATTCTGAACACTATTTTTTTTGAAGTGCAGAAGCTTCTCAGCTTAATATATTCGCATCTGTTAATCTCTGCTTTCACTTGTTTGGAGAGTGCAGTTTCCTCCTCGAATATGTCTGTAGTCTCAATGTCCTGGAGTGCTTTTCCTTCGTGTTTTTCTATATAAATTATGGTCTCTGGTCTGATATTGACTTATTTAATTCATTTGAATTTTACCTTCATACATGATGTTACTGGGGGTCTAAGTGCAAGTGACTAGCCAGTTGTCTCAACACCACTTGATGAAGAGGCTTTCTTTGCTCCATTTAAGATTTCTTGCTACTTTCTCAAAAGTTAGGTGATTGTATGTCTGGGGAACATTCTATGAGTATTCAAGCCTATTCCACTGATCCGAGGGCCTGTCTTTATTCCATTACCATGCTGTTTTGATAACTATCGCTTTGTACTAAAGTATAAAGTTGGGGAAAGTAATGCCTCCCATATTCTTTTTCCCAATGATTGCTTTAGCTATTCTAGGGTGTTTATTGTTCCAACTGAATTTCAAAAGTGATTGATCTACTTCTTTGAAGAATGTCATGGGTATCTTTAGAGGGATTGCATTAAATGTGCACAATTCTTTGGGAAGTATTATCATTTTAGCGATGTTAATACTGCCAATCCATGAGCAGGGTATGTGTTTCCATTTCTGTGTGTCCTCTTTTATTTTTGGAGCAGAGTTTTAAGTATTCTTTGTATAGTTCCTTCACATCTTTAGTCAGGTTGATTCCAAGATATTTGAATTTGTGTGGCATTATTGTGAATAGGGTTGTTTTCTTAAAATCCATTTCTTCCCTATTATTATTGGTGTATAGAAATGCCATTGATTTTTGTGTGTTGATTTTGTAGCCTGCCACATTGCTATATCAATCTATTATTTCTAGAATATTTTTGATAAAGTCTTTAGGGTTTTCTAAGTAGAGTGTCATGTCATCTGCAAACAGTGAGAGCTTGACTTCTTCCTCTACTTTTTGTATTCCCTTGATATATTTTTCTTGCCTAATCGCTATGGCCAGTACTACCAGTGCTATGTTCAATAGGATTGCTGAGAGAGGACAGACTTGCCTTGTGCCAAAATTAAGAGAGAAGGCTTCTAGTTCTTCTCCATTAAGAATAATATTTGCCACTGGTAAATATTACATTGAGAAAGTTCCTGTCATTCCTATCTTGACAAGAGGTTTTTTTTTTTTATATCAAGAATGGTGTTGAACATTATCAATTGCTTTCTCTGGGCCTATTGATATGATCATGTAATTTTTATTTTTCTTGTTGCTGATTTTGTGTATGATGTTGATAGATTTTTGGATGTTAAGCCATCCTTGCATTCCTGGGTTGAAACCTACTTGATCATAATAAATGATCTTCTTGATGAGGCCTTGAATTCTACTTGCCAGGATTTTGTTGAGGATCTTTTCATCTGTGTTCATCAGGGATATTGGTCTGTAATTATTTTTTTGGTAGCATCTCTGTCTGGTTTGGGGATCAAGGTGAAGTTAGTTTCATAAAAGCTCTTTAGAAGTGTTCCTGTTTTTTCAATTTCATGAAAGAATCTTGCCAGCATTTGTAGTAGCTCTTCTTGAAAGATTTGGAAAAATTCATTAGTGAATTCATCTAAGCCTGGGCTTTTTTTGGGCGAGAGACATTTGATTACCTCAATAATGATGGGGGAGTTTTGATATTCTACATCCTCTTTATTCAACCATGGAAGGTTATAGGAGTCCAAGAATTTATCCATTTCTCCCAGGTTCTCATATTTAGTAGCATAGAGTTTTTTAAAGTAGTTTTTGATTACTCTTTGATTCTTTTCAAAATCAGTAGTAATGTCCACTTTTTCATTACTAATAAGAGTTATCAAATTTCTCTCTCTTTGTTAGTTTTGCCAGTTGTGTATCTATCTTGTTTATTTTTTCAAGGAACCAACTCCTGCTTTCTTTGATCTTTTGGATTGTTTTTTAGGTTTCCACTTCATTGATTTCTGCTCTCAGTTCTGTTATTTCCTTCTGTCTCCCTATTTTTGGTTCCTTTTGTTGAGCACTTTCTAATTCTATGAGCTGCGTCATTAAGCTATTCAGTTCTGTTCCTTCTTCTTTCCTGATGAGTGCTTGCAAAGCTATAAATTTTCCTCTCCGTACTGCTTTATCTGATAGTCCCATAGGTTCTTCATTATTATTTGTTTTCAGGAAAGTTTTGATTTCCTCTTTAATTTCATCTTGGACCCACTGGTTATTCATTACTGTTTAACGTCCATGTATTAAAGTTTCTCTTCTTTGTCCCTTTGTAGTTTAACATATAATGTCAGGTCCTTGTGGTCAGCGAAAGTAACCTGCAAAATTTCTTTTCTCTTGATATTATGGAGGTATGTTTTATGTGCCAGAAAGTAGTCTATCCTGAACAATGTCCCATATATATTAGAGAAGAATGTGTATCTAGGTTTCTGAGGGTGGGGTGTCCTATATATTTCTACTAGGCCTCTTTCTTCCATTTCTCTTTTCAGGTCTAGTATATTCTTTTTTTTATTTTAACACCTTGATTACATACATAATTGTGTTTGGGTTTCAGTCATGTAAAGAACACCACCCATTACCAGTGCAACGTTCCCATCACCATTGTCCCAAATCTCCCACCTCCCACCCGCCCCATGCCTGTACTCTGCACAGGCTCTCCATTTCCCTCATATATTCTCATTATTAGGAAAGTTCAAAATGTAGTAATTTCTCTAACTAAACTCATCACTATTTGTGGTGAGCTTCATGAGGTGAGCTGGAACTTCCAGCTCTTTTCTCTTTTGTGTCTGAAAATTATTATTATTGCAAGAATGTCTTTCATTTTTCTTAAAACCCATAGATGAGTGAGACCATTCTGCGTTTTTCTCTCTCTTTATGATGTATTTCACTCAGCATGAGAGATTCCATGTGCATCCATGTGTAGGAAAATTTCATGACTTCATCTCTTCTGACAGCTGCATAGTATTCCATTGTGTATATGTACCACAGTTTCTTTAGCCATTCGTCTGTTGAAGGGCATCTAGATTGTTTCCAGAGTCTTGCTATGGTAAATAGTGCTGCAATGAATATAGGTGTAAG
>PVKC010048437.1:0-10899 GCA_004027635.1 Crocidura indochinensis | reverse complement strand
TTGATTTTATGTAAATATATACCTATAATATTACTGTCAACAATATGTAAGCCAATACAATCGAAATAAAAACTATATTAAAAAATATTCAACTTGGGGTCGGGCGGTGGTGCTGGAGGTAAGGTGCCTGCCTTGCCAGCGCTAGCCTAGGACGGACCACGGTTCGATCCCCCGGTTTCCCATATGGTCCCCCAAGTCAGGAGCAACTTCTGAGCACATAGCCAGGAATAGCCCCTGAGCGTCACCAGGTGTGGCCCAAAAAACAAAAAAAAAGTTCAACTAGAATGGCAATATCTTTTTTTTTTTTTTTTTTTTTTTGGTTTTTGGGTCACACCCGGCAGTGCTGAAGGGTCATTCCTGGCTCCATGCTCAGAAATTGCTCTTGGCGGGCACGGGGGATCATATGGGGCACCAGGATTCGAACCGATGACCTTTTGCATGAAAGGCAAACGCCTTACCTCCATGCTATCTCCCGGGCCCCAGAATGGCAATATCTTATTATAGTTACATACAAGTAAAGAGATTCTTGGGGACAGAGTGATAGCACAGCGGTAGAAAGTTTGCCTTGCTTACTGCCAAACCAGGACAGACCTGAGTTTGACCCAGCATCCCATATGGTACCCCGAGCCTGCCAGAAGCAATTTCTGAGTGCAGAACCAGGAGCAGCCCCTGAATACCATTGGGTTCGGCCCCAAAACCAAAATAATCTTTTTAAAAAGCATATATATTCTTCAATAAATATTTAAGGTTATATCAGACAGCCTTTAATAGTAGAAATATAAATTCCCCTTAAAATTGGTTGGCATCCAGGCTGAAGAGGTGGCTCAGCAGGCTGGCTCATATGCTCTGCATTCACAAAGACTGGATTTCATCCGTGGCATCGAATGGTCCCTCCCAAGTGCCACTAGGGTGCAAAGCCTGAGCACTGAGTTGAGAACAGTCCTTGAGTGCTACTGAGTGTGGCCCCCCCCAAAAAAAGAATTTGGACTGGGAGAGATAGCACATGATTTTCATGCTCAGACTTGATCTCTAGCACCACTTGGTCTCTCGACCACCACCAGAAGTGTAACCACTGTGCACCACTAGATGTGGCCCCAAACTAAAACAAAACAAAAACATAAAAATTTAGTTAAAACCCTTGGAAACACCAAATACAGTCTACCCCCAAAAAGGTTCACTGTCTTACTCATGAAAATATCAAACAGGGACAAACTGAAATGCAATTTCATATCATAATTCGAAATATTTTTGTAAATAATTATTTCAGCTTTTATGTTAAGTTATATAATATGGCATATAATATGTGTAGGAAGCTAACAGCATGTGGGTAGAACAATTCATAAAAACTGAGTCAGGGCTGAAGTGATGGGATAGCAGGATAAGCCACATGCCTTGTATACAGCTTATCTATGTTCGATCTTCAGCATCCCATCTGGTCCTATAGCTAACCAGTAGTTCCTGTACACAGAGCCATAAGTAACCCCTGGGCACCACTGGGTGTGGCACCAAACCAAAAAACAAACCAGCAAAATCCCCCAAGTCTAATAAAAACCAAGACTAGTAAACAAGCAGCAAATTAAAAAAATATCCTAAGCTAAATAAAACTTACCTCAATTATTTTAGTAATCTCAATAGTTCAAGTTTCTAACTAAATTTATTGGAGGCATCTATTCTAAAAACTCCATCCCTGCTCTTCCTTTCTTCCTCTCACCTTTTTTTGAGCTGTAAAGACCAACCTAGGCTTGATTTGGGACCCACCTAGGTTTAATTAAGAACACTTTTTTTTTTTTTTTTTTTTTTTGGTTTTTGGACCACACTCAACAGTGCTCAGAAATCGCTCCTGGCAGGCTCGGGGGACCATGTGGGATTCTGGGAATGGAACCCAGGTCTGTCCTGGGGCGGCCTCGTGCAAGGCAAAGACCCTACCGCAGTGCTATCTCTCCAGCCCCCTTAGTAAGAACCCTAAACTAAGTCAACCCTGACACTCAGGTGAATTACCTGTGTTCTGTTAACTTTGGCTAAAAAAATATAGCAGCGAAGTACAGGGGGAGCTGGATCAGTTCGATCCAAGAGGTTGCTCAACCCTCTGGTCCTATGTTTTATCTCCCTTGGAGTATATTTTGTAGTGTGCAACCCATCTATTCCATGGTCAGAACAAGTATGACAAAATGCTAACAGCCCCCACAACTGGAGTCTTATTAAAAATCTAATACCATTATTATCACTTTCACATAAAAAACATGTTAAGGGGCCTGGGAGTTAGCATGGAGGTAAGGCGTTTACCTTTCATGCAAAAGGTCATCGGTTCGAATCCCGGTGCCCCATATGGTCCCCCGTGCCTGCCAGGAGCAATTTCTGAGCATGGAGCCAGGAGTAGCCCCTGAGCACTGCCGGGTGTGACCCAAAAAAACAAAAACAAAACAAAAAAAAAAACAAAAAAAACCACATGTTAAGAGGGCTAGGCATAGAGTTTCATCTATAGAGAATTTTCCCAGCCTGTATAAGGCTCTAGGTTCAAGTCCACAAGTGCCAGATAAAAATTTAGGCTATTCGGAAGTTGTGGGGGCTAACAGTTTGAATTAACACTTGACAGAATGTACTCTAAACTTACCAAATACTTTAAACTTAACAAAAAAAAACTTTGTGGTAGATATTACATTATGTATAGGAAAATAACTCCGAAAATGCCACAGTCCTAAAGAACAAGGACATCAAGATGTTCTAAGCAATTTCCTGAACAGCAGGAAATGAAAGGCTGGAGATGCTGAGTTTTTGATCATTTCACATTTTTTCCTGAATAGGCTTACTCATTATTAACTGATGAAAGATAACACGCAATATTAAAAAACTAAAATCTAATGGTTGTACTGCCATGAGAGTCAGTTAAGAAAAAAGTTCGTTTGGTTCTCTAGTTTTTAGAGGGAAAATCCATTTCAGAACTACATAACTTATTTTAATTTATTACCACCAATTGTAGAAAGTTGCTTTACTGCGTCAAATAACTATATTCTCTAAGGCAGCGCTGTTCCCAATTTCATACTAGTGAAAAATGTTTTCAGTTACAAAGGGGCCATACTTCTTTCTCATTTCCACTACTCATTCAAATAACTGGATCACATAAAAATATGAGCCGTACTAAGGTCCATGGGTATTTTCTTGAAAAACTAGCATCCTATTTCTAAGTATAATTTAACTAAAAACACTAATTCAACTTCAAATTTATTTTAATGATATGTACAGAAGTTAACAAATCACAATTAAAACGGAATCAGTTATGTTAGTTCGACATAACTTAAAATCATGCAACACTGCATGGTAAAAACAGCTTCGTTCATATACAAAACGATGTTTGAGACTCATGACATTTATCTAGAAATTTCTGACAGAAGCCTTTTCTCAAAATGTTTTTTTAAAAAAATGTGAATACCTGATGAATCAGTTAATGCATTATTAAGAAAGATAATAAACGTTATTAGTAAAGTGAGGTTACAAGCAATTAATTTTAAAATTACACCAGGTACAGGATTGGATGTAGTCTCATGAAATAAACATTCGTTAAGAAAATAGTTCTGAAAAAAATTTCATATTGAAGTCATGTATTAATTTCATCAAATCAGGTTATATAAACCAATACTCAAGCTTATTAAGTTAAAGAAAATATGACTATCCTTTCTTATACTCATAAATAAGTAACTATATAGTCTTTATATACAATTGAAGAAAATTTCAAGGTAAAAAATATACTGCCAATCCACTTACTATGGTTGAAATAGTTCTTTATCTACACATTAAATTGCGTTGATGAAAATGTCCAATTTAATTCACATTCAACCACATAAATATTTAAGCTAAGTATTGTTGTAAACAACAGAGAAAACATATTCTTTTAGATCATTACTGGGTAACAATCTATACTTTTCAGCGTAGACTGCTATATAGAAAGATTCAATATTTAACCGAATTCAAAATCCACTACACGAATAGTAAACAAAGTGAATGATTTTCAAAGTGCATAATTTCCAACTCATCCACTTGTAGTTTTTTTTTTTAATCCAATTCCGGTTCATTAGCAAGAAAATAAAATGTACATGGCTATAAAAATACTAAGGAATGTTATTGAAAAGGAAAGGCTATTTGGTAGAAGTAACTACAAAAATAATTAGTTTAAATCTTTGTAAAGCTTTAATGCAAGAACATCGGTACACTTTCCATAAACTTTATAGCATGATCAATACCAAGATTTTAAATATCCACCTTTCAAATATCTGAAAGAGTTCCAACAAAGTGTCTCTTAAAAAAAACTAAGCAAGAATGATCATGCCGGTGTTAATCTGCTGACATTTGGGGACACTGGTATCTGTGTTGGGTTGTCGTCTCTGGCTCTACTGGAAGCATGGGCAGGCAAGGAGTTACTCTGAAATGGTGATGTAGGACAAGGAGCCATGCCAGCATTCTCGTCTTCACCAACATCTGAATCTGGTGTTGTAACTTCACTGTCCTGAAGTCCCAGAATCTCACAAACGGCTTGTGGCAATTCCTGAATATTAAAAACCAAACACAGAAAAACATTTGTTGACTAGAGAGAAAAAGTAATCACAAAATACCACATCTACTTAAAACAATTTTTCAACATATGCAAATCAATCAACGTAATTCACCATGTCAATAAAAAAAATATCAATAGAGGCACAGAAGCATATGAAAGATCTAGCACTCATTCATGACAAAAATTCTGAATGAAATGAAAATCAAACAAACTTTCCTCAGCAAACATCATACTCAAAAGGGGAAAAACTAAGATCAAACACAAGTAAGGTTGCCCACTTGGGCATCCAGATAGGAAGGGAAGTCAACCTTATCACTATTTACAAATGATGATACCATATTTAGAAAATCCCAAAGACTCTCCAAAAAAGCTTCTAAAAACAATTGATTTGTATAGTACAGTGGCAGGCTACAAAATTAATACTCAAAATGTATAGTTTTCCTATATGAAAATAAGAAGAGGAGAAAAATATTAAATAATCCTGTTCATGGTTGTGATTCAGGAAAGAGATGAAAGACCTATACAAAGATTATAAAACATTACTTCAATACATAAAAAAGGACATGAAAAAATGGAAACACATCTCCTGCTTATTATGGATTGGGAGGAGTAGTATACACAAGATGGCAATGCAGATTCAATGCAGTTCCCATAATACTCATGACAATTTTCAAAGAAATATAACAAATGCTCCTGAAATTCACATGGAACAATAAATCCCCAACAGCTAAAGCAATTTTTAAGGAAAAGAAAAGATATCACTTTCCCCAATTTCAAGCTGCATTACAAACAGGAGTAATGAAAACAGCATGGTATTGCAATAAAAACAGAACATCAGATCAATGGAATAGAGTTGCATATCCTAAAACAGTTAATATTCAAGAAAATAACAAAATTTATAAAGTGAAGCATGAAAAGTCTCTTCAACAGTACTGGGAAAACTTGTCATCTACCTGCAAAAACAAGTGAACTTTGACCTCTTTTTAACACCATGCAAAAAAGTCAAGTAAGAATGAATTAAATCAGACCTTAATATCAGACCTGGATTCATGAAGCATAGAAAATTAAATATGGGCAGAACTTTCATGACACTGAAGCTAAAGATATCTTCAGATAGAACATCACTGACTAAGCAAGTAGAAGCAAAGATAAACAAATGGAACTGTATTAAATTAGGAAGTTTCTGGGTCCGGAGAGATAGCATGGAGATAAGGCATTTGCCTTTCATGCAGAAGGTCGGCGGTTCGAATCCCAGCATCCCATATGGTCCCCTGAGGCTGCCAGGATTGATTTCTGAGCTAGAGACAGGAGTAAAAACCCCTGAGTGCTGCCGGGTGTGACCCAAAAACCAAAAAAACAAAACAAAACAAAACAAAAAAACATTAGAAAGTTTCTGCAGCTCACAAAAAACAAAGAACAGGGATACAAAAACAGTTCATAGAATGGGAGAAATCACTTCGCCACTAATCATCTGATAAGGAGTTAATATCAAAGATATATAAAACACTGGTAGAACTTAGGGAGAAAAAAATTCAAAACATGAGATGAACAGAAACTTCCTCAAAGAAGAAATAAAAACTGTCAAAAGACACATTAAAAGAATGCTCTGAATCACGAATCATCAGGAAAATGAAAATCAAAACAATGAGGCACCTTCTCACACTACAAAGATTGGCACACATCAAAAAGAATAACCAGTACTGGCATGAATGCAGGGAGAATGGGACTCTCATTCACTGTTAGTGGGAATCTTTCTGGAAAAAAATATAGACATTCCTCAAAAATCTAGGAAATGAAGCTTCTAATTATGACCCAATAACTCCACTTCTTGGAAAATAACTCATATGCCCCCCCCCCATTTTAGAGAAAAGACATTTGTTCCTTGCAGCACTATCTACAAATAGCCAAAATCTGGAAACAATTCAAATGTCCAATGATAGATGACTAGATAAAGAAACTATGGTACATATACATGATCAAAAATTGCTCTGCTCTAAGAGAAGATAAAGTCGTGCAACTTGCTACTACGTGGAAGGACCTGGTATGTACCATGCAGAGTGAAGTTGGTCAGAGAGACTCCAACACAGAATTATCTCTCTTATGTGGAATACAGAGAATCATAATGGTGGTATAATGAATACCCAAAGAAATGGAAAAGTTGAGAAGTGGAATTCAGTTGGAAACATGCCACTTTGATGGGGCTGGGGACAGGATAGGGAGGAGTAGCTTCTATAGTAGAAAGAAATGTTCACGACCGGGAGGAGAAGGTGGTGCTGAAAGATGGCAACGTGTTATGTATGAAAGTATCAACAATAGCACTGCAAACCACAGTGCAAACACACACACAATGATGCTCTTGTAGAAGGAGGCAAATGGGAGTGAAGGGGGGAACACTGGTGGGGGGAAATGCACACTGATGAAGGAATCGCTGTTGAAACATAAAAGCGTATGCCTGGAACCGAATAATGAAACATTTTTAATTTCATGGTGACTAATAACTGAAAAATATATATGCCCCCAAAGGACACTCAATTCAATTAACTCAGTAAAACTCAACAGAAAAGCAAACAAACTCATTTAAAAAAAAATAGAAAGACTTGCCTAATAGACTCTTCCTCCAAAGAAGACAAACTAATGGCCAAATGAGAAAGAACAGATTATCATTCATTACCCGGTAAACAGAAATCAAAATGATGAGACATCATCTTACATCACTGAGACTAGTCTATGTTTAAAGGCCGGAAGCAGCAAATGATAGTAATACAGAATGGAATTTATTACTCAGCTTTAGGAAAAGTTAACAGCTAGCCCTTTTGCTACAATCTCTAGACAGACCTGGAAAATGGTTGCTAAGTACTTTAAGTCAGAAGTTGAAAAAAAATACTGTATAATCCCACTCACGTAGTACATAAAGATATAAGGGAATAAGACAATGTGATTAAAAACAATGACTAGGCTGGGGCCGGCGAGGTGGCGCTAGAGGTAAGGTGTCTGTCTTGCAAGCGCTAGCCAAGGAAGGACAGTGGTTCCCATATGGTCCCCCAAGCCAGGGGCAATTTCTGAGCGCTTAGCCAGGAGTAACCCCTGAGCACCAAACAGGTGTGGCCCGAAAAACCAAAAAAAAAACAAAACAAAAAAAAACAATGACTAGTACTGAAGATGTAGACTCTGACCATAGAATTAAGGTTACCAAAGACAAGATAAGGATGCTGGGGCTGGGAGTGCAGAGAAAGGATCGAGAGATGGTGAGACTTGGGTGTCAGATGCAGTGTGGTAGGTAGTAATGTGTCTCTAAAATATAGATATTTATATTTTAAAAGCTAATGTCACCTAAATTAGAAATGATTTCCTTGAGCACCACCTGGTATGATCCCCAAAACATAAGAATTAATTGCTGGAGAGATAGCAAATATAGCAGGCAGGGAGTTTGCCTTGCATCCAGTCAGCCATGTTCAATCCCTAAGACCCCATATTCTGAGCCATACTCCCACCAGGAGTCATCCCTGAGTGCGGAGCCAGGAGCAAGTCCTGAACACAAGATAGAGCATCCCTAAAACAAAACAGAAACAAAAAATGTATATGCCAAAATATAACAAAAGTATAATGATGACTTGAATTCACTTGACAATGCATCCAATTGGTCTTGTTCTCATGAAACTATTAAGAACTTGACTGATACAAACAGAAAAAACAGACTAAAATATTAATTATTTCTGATTAGCATCTGTCTTTATCTGAGAATAGTACATTTTAATTTTCAGGTTCTATTCTGGATTCATTAATCCAATTGTGTAATTTATCAATGCTTAGTTAAATCTCTACACTCAGGTTGTTGCAAATGTTTTCATTATTTTTGCCATTTTGCCTTATGCTTCCTATCTCACATAATTAATCAATGGTTTTCAATTAAGGTCTGTAATTTACTGCGGTAAACAAAATGCTAGCCAAGACTTTGCATCAGTCTTATACCCAATAAAGCTGCCATTTATTTTAATACTAAAAAGAAAAATTCTTGATTTTATCCCACCAAAACCATGCAAAAAATATTGCAATTATTTAAAAGACTATATACCTTGCATCTTGCCATCTGTAGAGAAATTGCCTCCGCCTTGCAAAGCACATCTTCCACATCAATTTTCATGGACAATTCATTGATATGCTAAAATGAGTAAAATAAAATGAGAGGCAAAACAGAAAGCTCTACTACATCCTAGTACATAAACAATTTATTGCCAATTATGTTCCCCTGCAGATAAAAATCCTTTACAAAATGTCTGCATTCTATAAATAAAAGAAAATTCAAAGTTTTAAAAGTAGGAAATCACTCATAAGCTTATGGCACATTAAGTGTAGCAGCTGTTTAAAAATTAGAAGCAAAAGAAAATAATTTTTTAGAAAAGAAGTACATTTGTTGAGTCTCCTTTTCTTAAATGGTCAGTTAAAAGTAATTGGCCAACTGTTATACTATACTGGCAGGCCAGGGGGTAGAGAGGTGGTATAGGATGTACTCTGAGAACACCGTTAAAGGGAGGTCGACACTGGTTGTGGGATTGGTCGATTCATTGTATGTCTGAAATCCAACTATGAAGGACTTTGTAAATCACAGTGGTTTCAATAAAATAAAATTTAAAAAAATAAAGGGGCCGGAGAGATAGCAAGGAGGTAAGGCATTTGCGTTTGCCTTTCATGCAGAACTGTGGTTTGCATCCCGGCATCCCATATGGTCCCCTGTGCCTGCCAGGGGCGATTTCTGAGCATAGAGCCAGGAGTAACCCTTGAGCGCTGCCAGGTGTGACCCAAAAGCAAAACAAACAAAAAAAGAAAAAGAAATTGGGGCCAGAGAGATAGCATGAAGGTAGGGCGTTTGTTTGCCTTGCATGTAGAAGGACAGTGGTTCGAATCCCGGCATCCCATATGGTCCCCCGAGCCTGCCAGGAGGAATTTCTGAGCCTAGAGCCAGAAGTAACCCGTGAACGCTGCTGGGTATGACCCAAAAACCAAAAAGAAGAAACTGAACAAAGGAAGAAAAAGATGGATGTGAAAGAATGGGGAATAGGACTTAAGGGTGCTCAGGTGCATTGGTGATGCTAAGGAAGGACAGAAGTAAATATCCAAACCAGTGTCAACAACAATGAAATCATGAGATCCATACCTTAACAACCACATTTAAAAAGGTGCCTGTTATGATGGCAGGCGGGGGCAGGAGTTATAGGATGGATGCCAGGAACATTGGTGCTGAAACATCGTATTTAGTCTAGAACTTAATTATGAATAACTCTGTAAATCACAATGCTTTAAATAAAAATTTTTAGCTTTTAATGACTGTCATTCACAAAGAGTCAGTGCACACTATATTACTTGTATGTTTCTCAAAGGAAATAATTTATGTTACTCAAATGAAGTTCCAAGGAAATAAACTGAGCTTAAGAGTCAAGATTATTCTTAAAATCTAAATTTAAAAAGGTACCTTAAGTATTTCATTAAAGCCATAATGCTTTTCCATTATTTGTTGCTTTTCTGACTCCAAAATAGCACAACAAATAAGAAGATGGAAGTTCTTACACGGCAAGTCAGTCCACATTACCTACCAAAGGAAAAGAACAAGTATTAACACAATTAAGCAACTAGTAAATCGTCTCCATTCTAAATATTCTCTTCGGAATCAATGCTAAACTTAGATCGACTGCTGTACAAAGATGTCGCCTAGATGAAGCAGTCTATTAGTAAGGAAATGAGGGTAGGGAAGAGAAACCTTACCTTTATCTACAAAGCAACTAATATCAACTTGAGGGGGGGGGGTTGTTAGGCCACACCAAGGGCACTCAGGGGTTACTCCTGGCTCTGCAGGAATCAAACCGAGGTGCATCCTGGGTCAGCCACATACAAGACCAATGCTCCAGCCCCAACTAGTATCAACTTTAAAGCGAGCCTGATGAGCTGATCAGTATGGCCCTGTTGGTAACCACAGCAAGCAAATCATTGGGCCTAACCAATATCATCATAAATGGTATTAAGCTGTCACAGCAATAGCAAAACTCTGAAATTGATGGCTTAGTGGTATTTTATTTCCCTACTTTGTTTTTCACCTTTATTTCACCTACAATCTCTGGGAGCAAAAAAGTTAAGCCCCCCAAAAGGCAAAGAGATGCAATTATATATAGTATATATATATTAAAAAAAAAAACCCTAGACTGCATCAACATCATTTTATATGTATTAGCTATAACTCAGATAACTATTTCTATGTCCCTAAATTGTGCCCAAAATGGCATCAATTATCCAAAATTTACTTCTAAACAGCAAAAATATTAGACTAATAATTTCATTTCTCCCCAAGTATAAGTAATGACATC
>PVKC010048436.1:0-10861 GCA_004027635.1 Crocidura indochinensis | reverse complement strand
CCCACTTTTAATCACATGAACCCTCTTCTATAATCAGGCAAAGCATTGCTACTTTTGTCAATGTCTTCCTAAGCATATAATTCTTTGAAAGCAGACCCTTAAAGCAAGCTCTAGTATTTTGTTCCATAAAATAATGATTATTTGTTTGGAAAATATTAGTTTAATAAGTTTCCAATTTTACAATTTAGCATATTTTTAATTAAATACCTCCCTTCCCTTCCATTTATTTTATGCTATTTCTACTCCAATTTTGTTGAGAAGCTTCTCAGTACTTATCGTCATTATTTCAATACTACATTTTAGTATTTGGTGCTATGAACCATACTTTTGTCCTTATCTACCAAAAGCTATCAAACGACTCATAAGGTTTTGTTAGTATCATGTTGTAGACTATAGTAGTTCCTATGAAACATTTGCAATGCCTTTGTACCTGCCTGTTCCTGCTCAGGGGCCCTTGGGATAATATTGTCTGTCTGCCTTCCTGATTACAGGAGGAATGCCAGCTCCTGAGCAGGCTGTACTGGTGGAAGAAGGTAAACCACAGACCCTCCAGGACACTGCCTCCACTGGCCCAGGCATGGAACCTGAGACTACAGCTACCACTATTCTAGCTTCTGTCAAGGAGCAGGTACATACTTTAACTGAAATTTATAATTAATAATTTCTTTGGAAGCCTTTTAAATTTGTCTAATATCCTTGACGCCTTCACGTTTTCTAATTATAAGGTGTTTACATCCCTGAGTACATTGGGATGACTGGCATGTAGAGCCGCTCCAGGTGCCAATCTGAATCGGAACATGCAGGATACTTGTGCGTCTGCAAGTAAGGACAACATTGATGGTGATTGGTGTCTGTGTCTCCCACATTGCAAAGTGTGTGCATGCACGCAAAAGCTTTGTGAAACACATTTCCCACTATTAGGGCAATGGCGGCTTGAGGCTTGTTCTATATGTAGCTGTGTTGACTATTTTAACACATGGATTTTTATAAGATTGTCTATGGATTTGGGGTAAAGACAATATTTGTTGTGTTTGTCTGAATCAAAGTATATTCATTTCATGAGCTAATGTTCTAAAACTTGTGAAACTGTGCAAGTTTGCTTCACTGTCATGTTTATGTTGATTCTTAAGGTTCTTAATACCATTTATCCTTTAAATCCAAGTGATTTTCAAAATGAGATCTATCTGTTGTGCTTAAAGAAAATTGAGTTTTTAAATTTGTTTTCTTGAGATTTAAAAGCTTAATGTGCTGGATGTAAATATGAAGCTCCAGATATAATTCTGCTCCTCCCCCCATCTTTACCCCAAAGAAAACAAAGAGAATGCTTTCTTGAAGGTTATTCTGTTAGAAGTAATCTCCTACTAATTTTTTTAATCTTATATTTGGACTGCTGTGTTTTTTTCCCTCAAGAAATTTAGATGATATATTTTTGTTGATATATTCTTTAGGAATCCATTCAACTTTTTTTTTTTTTCTTTTTTGGACCACACCGGCCGCGCTCAGGGGTTACTCCTGGCTGTCTGCTCAGAAATAGCTCCTGGCAGGCACGGGGGACCATATGGGGCACCGGGATTCGAACCAACCACCTTTGGTCCTGGATCGGCTGCTTGCAAGGCAAACGCCGCTGTGCTATCCCTCTGGGCCCCTCATTTCAACATTTTAAGTGACAAGTGTTGATAAAAGATTAATTGACTCTTTAATGCTGTGTTCTTTTAGTGTTTGATTTAACTGAAAGCTAGGTATGTGGATTAAAATTATTCCAAAATTAAGGCATATATCAACATTTCTGACATTATGTCTTCAAAACCCAGTGATGTCACAAATTATTAAGTGGCAAAGTATCAAGATATTTTTCATGACTCTGAAATCGGAAGTTTCAAAACATTCTATCTATGATGAAATTGAGAGGAAATGATAATATTAGGTCACTTCAGTTTTTACTTTTCATTAGCTTCCACCTTTATGTAAGAAGGACTCTTTGCTTTTAACTCCTTAGTGCTGTCAAATTTTGTCCCAAGAAACGGGGGTTGTGCCTCAGTGGTAAGGAATTTATATGTATGAGTTCTGGGTTTGATCCCTCAGCATTTACACATACATGTGTGTGCATATGAATTGACACATATATTTGTCCCAAGGAGCTATAAAGTGAGAAAGTTCTGGTTTATTTAGGTTGGATCCTAACTGAATTTTGGTAAAATATTGTAAATTTATCAAAGTGTATAGAATTGACTTAAATATAGAAATAGAAAATATAGTAAGTGGACCTTTACATTTGTACAGTGAGATCAGGTAAACTCTGCCTGTGAGAAGAAATTGGGAAATCTATCATGATTATGGTATTAGAATTCATTCAAGGCCTTAGGTAATGCCACAATTTTATTATTTGGCCTTTATACTCTAAGTGACGTTTTATAGATGATAAAATAGGTTCAGTTTCTAAGGTAGCTATAATCCAGACAGTTTATTTATCTGAAGATTTATTTGAATTGAGACACTGCATTTTGCTTCCATTCTTGTTCTAATATTTTGAATCATCCGAATTCATTAGTAAAATTATAATTTTAATCCTAATTTCCCTTAAAATTGTCAGTGTCTAAAGAGATTATAGGGATAGGGCAATTGTCTTGTATGCCACCAACCCCAGCACTGCATGATTCTCCAAGCACTGCCAGAAATGATCCCTGAACACAGAGATGAGTAAGCCTTCACACCACCCCTACCCTTCAAAGGAAAAAAATTGTGCTAGTGCTCAGTATTCAGTATCTTATTTAATCTGACATCTTTTCTATCTTTGTTCTAAGGTACTCTTGTGAGATGCTGTAATTTTTATTGTTGGATTATAATTTTTTAACTTTTCTGGAATTGATCAATTTCTATTATCTGCCAAGTACATGGAAAAGTTATGTAGTAGTTGGAAAGTTAATTTCTCTTTACTTATATATTTTATTTTATATTACTCATTAAAATGTGACATTTTTAGTCATATTATTTGATTATCCCCTTGGGTCAAAACCTTTTTTTATCAAGAGTTATCATGTCTTGGAAATGCAATAATTAAAAAATAACACCCTTCATTCTCTACAATATTCATAGCCAAGATGTCTGAAACCATTGTCTGTTTGGCAACAACATGTACCAGGAAGGATATTTCATGGAGGGTACAAAGGGTAGATAACCTGCTTTTCCATTCCAGTTTCACTGCTTTATTTGTGAGTCTTGGAAAGATATTTTAATCTCTTTGTGCCTCACTTTCCCATTCTAAGATGGAGGCATTTACAATTATTGGTCATATTAAATTAATCAATGTAAAATGATTACAAAATAACTGTCACTTTATAAATGCTCATAGCTAGAAGAAAAGTTTGTTAGGCAATGTTGGTCACTTTTATTATAAATAAAGATTAGTGGACCTTTTTTATACATTGATATATAGAAAAATTACCTGAATGTTGAATAATCTGTATGCTGAGTTCAGTACCAAGTGTGATTTCAAAGCACTTGGCTAAAGAATGCCTTTAGCCTAGATCTGAACTTAGGGATGAAATGTCTGGATTTTTCATGAATAAACACATCCTAATCACTAAACAGCCTTATAATACTCTTTTCAGTCATGTTAAATCATAGAAAAGTAAAAGCAAGCATTCAATAGTAGTCTTATTGATAAATGATCATTCTGCTAATATCAGAAAAACAGGTACCAGGACCAATGTAATATAATACAGTGGGTAGGGCACTTAACTTGTAAGCAACTAAACCAGGTTTGATCTCTGGCTTCCCAGGAGTGATTCCTGGGCACAGATTCAGGAGTAAGCTCTTTGAACTGCCACATCTGGTCCAAAAACCAAAAAATGAAATGAAAAGATAAATAGCAGTTATTCTTCCTCTATCAGTTTAGTATTTCTCAACTAAAACTCATATCCTGAGTGCCATAAATGAAAATTGTATAAATGAGGGGACTATGGTCAAGGCTAGGGAACCAATCTATAGAGGTTTTGAGGGCCACAAGAAGGAAACAAGTTCAGAAGAGGGTCGTGACCAGAAAACAGTTTGAGAACCACTGTACATGATTGTACTTTCCTTAAGATCTTCTAGTGCCAGAAAGGCTTCCTATTCATTGTCAAATACTACAATTGACATTCTTCTTTTATAAAGTGATGGCTTTCCACATTAATGTCATTATTCACTTTCACTGTAGTATCAGTCAGATTAATGTGTATCCATGCCAATAAAGAAAATCGTTTCCCTGTAGCACATAGAAATAAAGAAGCAACTTCTTTCAAGTACTGCTACTTTGCTGAAGCTGTATTCAACAGTCTTGAGTGAAGCTGCCTTACCTTTGTTAGAACTGTATGGCTGGTCTGATTTGCCTTTTTGTTTCTTTCAATTCTATAATTGGTTAGTAAGGATAGATTCATGTTATACATTATTTTACATACATGTTATATAGCTTTTTATATCTTAAGTACATAAGACTTGCAATAAATGATTGGAAGAGACAGGTTGACTAATGCTATCAGATTGCTTTGTTATCAAGTGGGTATTTTCTGAAGATAATGGGATTTATAGTGTTATTCATACAAGCTTTATTAAGCAAGAAAGTCTAGTAGACACTAGTAATTGATCTACCTAGTTGTACATTCTTGTTCCAAACATAATTTAAATTATATTATATCCCTATTGCTTTAGAAAGAAAATGCACTCTCTAAGTGGCACAAACTAAATATATTTTTAAGTTGTTGGTAAAACAATGACATGAGTATCACTCAATTTAATCTCTAATTTCTTGAACCTGGCTGGAAATAAAGTATAGGGAATAAAGGAATGTGGTTATCTTGGTGATACCCTCTAGTTTCAGGTGTATTGGTAAGTACTAGAGGAGTACTTTTTAAGGAAAGCATCTTGTTTTAAGATATATAAATACTAAATCCTTGGAAATAATGAAGTAATATGGTCTTTGGGCCTATATCTGAAATGAAAGGGAATGCCAATTAAAACTTAAGCCATTAATAAGCTGTTATCGGACCATCATTTGGCAGGTTCTACTAGTCAGTTCCACATTTTATGAGATTCTAGGAGTCAAGATGAATACAGATATTAAAAAGGAGAAAGTTCTTTTGAATTGTCTAGTGTCTACCTTAACATTGTAAATAAAACAAGATAAATAAAGTAAGGGTACTCTCTCCTTGTGAAATGGATTAAGTCTTTATCCTTGAAGTAATCTTTAAGATGTAGAGGAATTAATATTTGATAGACATTGACTGTTTGGCTGCCATCTTCTTGGAATTTAGATGTGCTCACGTGTTTATTTCAATAGACATAAGGAAGCACTGAGCCAGTAATCATGTACAGGCTATTACTTGTTTGAAAGTGTGTTGTAGTTTTATCACTGAAAGGATGTGATCATTTCATGTCATATCATGTGTTACATGATATGACCAATCATGTGTTAACAGGTACAATCTGTAGTTTTGTATGGGGTTAGAACTAATTTGTGGTCTGTAAAGTCATGTATTTAAGACTTATTTTACTCTTTCATCTCCCAGCTTAAAGTTGTTTGAATAATTAAGATCTCATTTAAACGTGACTATACTCCTCAGTCATTTTTAACTTTTTGTTTGTTATTCTCCAAAGAGTCTCCCATATGTCTCTTTTTGGTTTATGTATTGTGAAGTTGGGAATTCAGCTAGAGTCAATTCAGATAGTATAAAATGGTTAGAAAAAATTTAATAAAACTTGCTAATTTTTTTTTAGTTTTGAATCATGTTCATTATGTTTAATATTTTTTAATATATTTTATTTAAACATCTTGATTACATACATGATTGTGTTTGGGTTTCAGTCATGTAAAGAACACCACCCAGTGCAATGTTCCCATCACCATTGTCCCAAATCTCCCTCCTCCCCACACAAAGACTTGCTAATTTGATGTTTTACTTTAACTCTAAACTTTAAATCTTTGATGAGTGAAAATTGTATTGTTCTTTACCTAGAAGGCATTCATTGAGAATACCACCTTTCATGTAATATTCTTGGGAAAATATAATTCTACTTCTGATATTTATGTTAACTTTGTGATACTTAAATATCAAAGACTTAAATGAGAGTCATTAGATATCCCTCATTTTTAGAGATAAAAATAAGGAAATTTGGAGCCCAACTGTGATCTATTGATATTACTTCATATTTTTCATGGACATGTTAGCTTCAATGATTACACACCCTTCCTGTATGGCAGAATGCCCAGAACTGAAAAAATTCCAGTATAATTATTTACTTTAATCCTCTGAAACTGAAACAACTCAACTGTTATGCACCTGCCTTTTCTTTTCTTTTCTTTTTTTTTTTTTTTTAAGGTTTTTGGGCCACACCCAGTGACGCTCAGGGGTTACTCCTGGCTATGCGCTCAGAAGTCTCCCCTGGCCTGGCCTGGGGGACCATATGGGGCACGGGGGATCGAACCGCGGTCGTCCAAGGTTAGCACGGTAAGGCAGGCACCTTACCTTCAGCGCCACCGCCCAGCCCCAAAGAATGGGATTTTTTTTTTTTGGGGGGCACCTGCCTTTTCAACTTCCTTTTATTTGACTCCTTAATTTATTTACATTAAAATAATTCTTTCAGGGGCCGGAGTGATAATACAGCAGTAGAGCATTTGCCTTGCACGCAGCCAACCTGGGACAAACCTGGGTTCAATCCCTGACATTCCATGGTCCCCCAATTCTGCCAGAAGTGATTTTTGAGAGCAGAACCAGGAGTAAACCCTGAATGCTGCTGTGTGTGGTTCTTCTCCTACTCTCCAAATACTACTTCAGATTAGTAGTACACAGCAAGTAGGGCAATCGCCTTGCATAAGGCCATCTGACTTCAATTCCTGGCATCCTATATGGTCCTCCTAGCTTGCCAGAAGTAGATTCTGAGCACAGATCCAGGAGTAAACCCCTGAGCACTGCTGGTATGCCCCACCCCAAAAAATATTTTTCAAACACACCTCAGCCATATGCAAAGAACAGAATTTCTATTTCAGCTATAAACAAGCATGGATTGGATCATTCGCCATAGTTTAGCTTAGGTTAAAAGCATTATAATGTAAGTACACTGCATAGACTTTACAGGTTTTTTTTTTTTTGGCAACTTAGTGTTTTTTCTCAGGTACAGATTATTCCCATTATTATTGTGTAACGTATAGAGAAGCCTTCTGTACTTGAACTGTATAACCACTTACAAGGTAAGTTTGTATCTTTTCTTAGTAAGTTCTGTGTTTGTGAATTTTGTAGCCTTTGTACTTTGATAGTATAATAATGAGATTTAAATTGAACTAAAATAGAAAAATCTTGTCAGATTATTTAACCTTAATTCCAGAATTCTGAATCCTGGTTTTTGGTGCTCCAGTCTAACCAAGTCACATGTCACTGTCAAAATCTTGTATGTGTTAGTGCAGTAGGGTATTTCTACCTCACGTTTTCTGTGTTTAAAGAAATACAGTACATTATTGCCAATAGATCAGTTTAGTATTTGACTGTAGCCCCAAAAAACGTTCTCTTTAGTCTTATAAAATTTATTTCATCTTCATGAACAAAGAGCTGAGAATATGTTTTATATACTTGAGCTCCTGATTTAATCCCCTCTATTTAAGGACACCAAAGTACTGCTAGGAGCAACCACAAAGCTTGGAGCAGTGAGTAGCCTTATCATTCACTGCCCAAAGTGTCATCAATATAAACAAAGAAATTAAACTAGATCATCCAGTTAAGTAACAAAAAGCAAATACATTTTTTACTTATGTCTACATTTTCTGGTAATCTGATGGAAATCCTGGGAGCTAGACTTCCTAATCATACATGTCCTTAGAAAAACTTTTGAATAACTGATTTTTTTAGTTTGTTTGCATTCAGAAATATATTTCTGATGTAGAGACACTAGGGTTTTGGTTCCCCCCTCACCCCCCAGAGCTTTGGAATTCTAGAAATTTGAATATGACTTCTCATACTTAATTGAAACACATATTAGATACATAGAAAGTATCCTGAATTATTTGTTGGGTTAATGACCTAAGAATATAAAAAAGTTCACTACCCCACTGTAATTTATATGTTTTTGACTAAATTAATAATGGTACCATCCCCAACACATGATTCTTTGGACTGAGCACATGCTTTACTTACAGAATTATCCAATTTAATTTCAGATCCCAGTTGATCCCATGAGCACTACCAGTAATAACTGTGAGCGTCATTGTTTATCTTGCCCCAAAACACAGGAACAAAAAGTAGTTTTTGTTTTATTAGTTTTTCTGTGAATATGCTACGTTAGGCATAGTTAATTTATTTTTTACCCTTTCAAGTAGCCTTGCTTTGTTTGCATTAGAAATAACAAAATTTTACCCTTTATTAGCACTTAAGGCCAACTCTGACTTTGAAATTATAATTTCTTTTTTCAGATGAGTAACTCATTCACAATTTCTATACTGAGTTAAAATATAGCAGTGTGAAATAATGTTCCTTGTGTATGTGAACTTGAGGCTATTAAATTGGAAATGAGTGACTGCTGAGTTAGTAAGCTTTAATGGATGATAGAATCATTCATCATTGAATTCTCTGCACTGCACTGCCTTTTCTTTTTTGACAACTTGTGGGGAAAAATAATTCAGAGACATACGTCCCCCTCAGCTATAATACTAAAAGTTAGTCCATAACCATACCAAAACAATCTTTCTTCATGCTAAAGTGTTCTTAATCTCTAAATTGTTTTTGTTACTTTTGCAGAAATGTGTCCAGATGGTCTTACTGCGTCAGTTTATATTTTCTGAATATATTGTTTCCAAAGTGATCAGATCCACTTATACCTCAGTAAAGTAATTTAGCTTATGATTATTTTGTTTTAGCATTCTTAGGAAAAGTCATTTAAACTGTAAAGTACTTTTCAAGTAGTTGAAAGAAAAATCTGAGTCTTACTCTCTGGAATCAAAAGTTTTTATGCACTCAAACTTTAATAATATAGGGCTGTACATAGTAAAAACTATGTAGGAAAACTAAAAGAACACATCAAAATTTTACTAAAAAAGTGATTGCTGTACAGTTAAATGTTGATAAATTATTTTGAGCTATAAAAATGAGAATCACAAACAGGAGGACAGTTGTCGTTGAATTGAAGTCTCGGCTCTTATAAAAAAGTTCAATTTTTAAAAAAATTGAATTCAGATATTGTAATTATACACTAATTTTTTTCATTTGTGGACATAAATCAAATTCCTATAAAGCAAGGTAATCCACATTAATATGTTCCTTTTTTCATATTTTCTTGAAATAATTCCTAAAGCTCAAGATACTTTACCACTTCAATGAGCTTTAACATAAGCTGTTTGGGGATAGTTCTTACTTCATCCATATTCAGTATTTCTGCCTCCTCTTATTGCTTTGGAGGTATTTTTAATCATAAAGTTAACAAATAGTTCTTTCATTGGTAAAATCATCTTATTTTAAGAAAGTGTAAGATTGTGTTATCTAAATGTGGAATTTACTACTACCTCATTTTTTTTCATATACTGTATTATATGAATCACGTTTTCAAGCTGAAACAGTTGAAAGCAGATAAGCTTACATGTGTTTTCCATTGTAATATTTTATCATTTGTTTCTTTACTAAGGTAAATATTGTTTTTGTCTGTAACTTTGGTTGTTAACATGAAGGTCTTGATTTTAAAAATTTTTTCAGTTAGCAAAATATAAGAAAATATATTATTAAATTATTGTTAAAAGTTAGTAATTGGAGTGCGGGAGATAGCATGGAGGTAAGGCGTTTGCCTTTCATGCAAAAGGTCATCGGTTCAAATCTCGGTGCCCCATATGGTCCCCAGTGCCTGCCAGGAGCAATTTATGAGCATGGAGCCAGGAGTAACACTTGAGCACTGCTGGGTGTGACCCGAAATCCAAAAAAAAAAAAAAAAAGTTAGTAATTACTGATGTTTTCACTATTCTTAGCTGATTCTGATAGTCTGTAAGTAAAAATCTAAAACATATTTGTCTTGGTAAGACAAGAAGATATACTAATGTGATCTGTACAACTGAATGGAAAATGTGTATTCTTGCTGTGAAAACATTTATATTCTTATGTTTTTAGGGTTCTCGTGTCTTGATAAATTATTATTTCTTCTATTAATAATATATGAAGACAATCATTGTTATGAGTTTGAGAGATCTCCTTTAAACCAATAGAACTATATTGAGAAGAATGACATTATGAATCTTTTATGCTAATTCTGTCATCATAAGGACTATTATTCTACCTTGCTCTAGTGGACCATCTGCCTTTTAAACAAATATATTGCTCTTTTTTCCCTTTATACTACTGCCACCATCACTACTACCAACTATACAGTCACCAGCATCTCTAACACAACAGCCTACCTGAGACTTTCTGGGAACCCCGGCCAGCGGGGAGAAAGGGGGTGAATGCCGCGACTTATTCGTGGGTTTACTGAGGCCGACCTGATCCTAAATATCCGTGGAAAAACCTGAAGGAGTTAGAAAGAATGGCCCAAGTCTGGTTGCTGATCAAAGGCAATTTTATTAAGCTGGGCAAGCGCTTATATACTTTTAAGCAAAGGGAGGCATGTCTCAAAAACTATCGGTTACTTTGAACAGATTCTTATCCAATCATATCTCAAATACAGATACATAGCCAAAAAAGGGCAAAGGCACCATGGGGCAACTAAACATTGGTTAATTCAAACAAGCCTTTTTACCAATCATATGCTTACTATAGGCATTTGGCCAAAAAAGGAAAGGGTGGAGTTAAAACATCTGTTAACCATTATCAAAGAATTCTTTGTTAAGCACAGCCCATAGGAGGCAGGGAGGGGTAAAGGG
>PVKC010048435.1:0-10882 GCA_004027635.1 Crocidura indochinensis | reverse complement strand
TCCATTCACTCATAAGCAAATTTTGTGACTTCATTTTAATAGCTGCATAGTATTTCATTGTATAGAGGTACCACAGTCTCTCTTTTTTTAATTTTTTATTTAAGGAAAATGCATCACATAGCTGGACATAACTGATCATAATACATTTGTTTCAAGATAAGTGAAAGCAAAGTTATTGAAAAATAGGAAAAAGTAGAAAGACCATTGCCGAATCTTTGCTTCTTGGGGACAGTCAGGCCTGGGTCAGGGCAGGATCAGGGAGGCTCCTGTCCTAATCTCCTTCACCAACCTTGAACAAGGCCCCTTTTCCAGCCTTTCCTCAGCCTCCTACTGGGTTCCAGTGCCATCATAGTTCGTCTGCCCTTTGGGGCCAGACAGGTGTGTAGGGGAGGAAATAGTGAACCTCATGATTTAATCTCTTCCACTAAACGCAAATGGGGCTGTCCTTTTGGAACTTTTCCCAGCCAACTTCTGGGTCCCACCGCCATTGCCAAATCTTTGTCATTACTGAAACCACCTCCTTCCCCATTAGCCCTCTTTTCCTAAACTGAAGTAATTTCAATTTATATAAAAGATTTCTTGGCAGATTGGATTTAGCACTTTTTTTTCTCTTAAAGCTCAAAGACCAGCTGAACAAATCAACAAACTAGTATGCAATATTTGTTTACCATACTTAGATAACCTTGCTAGTTTAGAAAAATAACCTCTAAGCACATTTCATATAAACAATTTAATAAATCACTTTCTTGGGGCTGGAACGATAGCACAGTGGTAGGACGTTTGCCTTGCAAGAGTCCGATCCAAGAACAACCTTGGTTTGATTCCTGACATCCCTCAAGCCAGGAACAATTTCTGAGTACATAGCTAAGTGTAACCCCTGAGCATCATAGGATGTGGTCCAAAAAGCAAAAAAAAATCACTTTATTAAACAACCTTATACTCCAGCACTCTAAATATAAACATCAGTGGGGAATTTAAAGAATACATCTACTGCCTACTGTGGGGGAATACAGAGAAAAATCCTGGCAAATCTCCAAGTCCAAGTCCACCCAAATACCTGAACCTTATAGATAAAAACCTAAAATCAACACTTAATGGTTTAACAATGGAAATCAAGATGTCACTAGCCTGCAAAATATAGAAATATATAGATGAATAATTCAACCAACTCAAAGAAGAACTCTTTCAGAAGACAAGAGAATCCATACAAATGGAACTGAAGGAATAAGAAATACATGTTAGCAAGCCATAATAGTAGAATTACACAGGTGGAGAATTACATAGACAAACTTGAAGACAAATTATAAGCCAGCAGTGATAAAGAAGTCAAAAAAGAAAGGAGAGACAAAACCCTGGAAGAAAATATAAGGTAGTTAAAGAACAAAGACAAGAGAAAAAAAAACTCCAAATTATAAGAATTCCAAAAAGGGAAGCAAACAAGAAAAGGGAAGAACAAGTAGTGAGGGAAATAATAACAGAGAACGTCCCCATCCTTGAAAAAGAGGTTTCTCTACAAATCCAAGAGTCAAAAATAGTGCCAAACAAAATAGACCATAACAGAACAATACCAAGACATTTAGTAGTCTAAATGGCAAAAAAGAGAGAGAGAGAGAGATTGACTCTTTAAAGCAGTAAGGGAGAAAAAGAAAAACCCTCAAGTATAAAGGAAACAATATAAGAATCAAACCAAATCTTCCATTTGAAACAAACAGTCCAGGCAAGAAAAGTGTGGAATGACATATTAAAACTACTGAATGAAAGAAACTTTCAACCTAGAGACTACTACCCAGCAAAACTCTCATTTTTATGAGAGGGAGAGTTAAAAATATTCTCAGACAAAAAGAACTTGCAACATTTGTTCTAACCAAACCGACCCTGAATGAGCTACTCAAAAAGCATTACACAAACAAAACCCTCAAATGTAACAACAACCCTTCACAATATAATGGCACAATAGCCCTTTGTGTCAATATTTTCCTTAAATGTCAGTGAATTAAACTTTCCCGTCAAGAACAGAGATAGCTGTTTAGATTGAGCAGTTGTCCAACCAACTGCTCTTTATAGATGTCTATAATAATGTGCTAATGCTTTTATCCACAGAAACAAATGCAGAATGTGTTTGGAAGTCATGGACTTCCACTACAGTGTTCACTATAAATAGTTTTAATGTCTTAATTTTACTATGTCTATAACTCCTTGATCTTTTTGTCCACAGTGGTACTTGGAGATATAGGTTGGCCACCCCAGTTCCACATTGCAATGTTATACTATATTAGACTCAGAAGACAGAGCTCATTATGATAATGTCATGACAAAAATTCTAATCTAGGGGGCTGGGTGGTGGCGCTGGAGGTAAGATGCCTGCCTTGCCTGTGCTAGCCTAGGACGGATCGCAGTTCGATCCCCCGGTTTCCCATATGGTCCCCCAAGTCAGGAGCAACTTCTCAGCGCATAGCCAGGAGTAACCCCTGAGCGTCACTGGGTGTGGCCCAAAAACCAAAAAAAATTCTAATCTATTCATATTCTACTTGATTATGCCTGCTAATATAATCTAATGCTTCTGTCCACAGATAGCAATGGAATATGCAACTGCATACCATGTACTCCTGTTACAGAGATAATTCACTGTGGCTGGAGAGATAGCACAGTGGCAGGGCATTTGTTTTGCAAGTGGCCAACCCAGGATAGATGGTGGTTTGATTACCAGCATGCCATATGTTCCCCCCAAGCCTGTCAGGGGTGATTTCTAAGCTCAGAGCCAGTAGTAACCCTTAACGCCACCATATATGCCACCCCCGAAAGAATATGTTATTGTAGGGGCCAGAGTGATAGCTCAATTGTAGGTCATTTGTCTTGCATGCTGCTGATCCAGGATGAAATTTGTTTCGATCCCTGGAGTCCCATATGGTCCCTCAAGCCAGGAGCAATTCCTTAGCACATAGTCAGGAGTAACCCCTGAGCATCACTGGGTGTGCCCCCCCAAAGGACTATGTTATTGTAATCTGTTTTCAATTGTAAGTAGTTTACCATTATACCTTAATGCTCATGATTTTAGATTACTTATAGGAAATTGGATGCTCAAGACACATTAGACAATATTTCATGGTGTAGACTCCTCTTACAGTGTTCATTACCATATCACTTAGTTTTTAAAAAATATCTTTATTTAAACACCTTGTTTACAAACATGATTGTTGTTGGGTTTCAGTCATAAAAAGAACACCCCCCCTTTACCAGTGCAATATTCCCATCACTAATGCCCCCAGTTCCCTACCCCCACCGCCTATATTTGAGACAGGCTTTGTACTTCCCTCACATATTGACATTGTTAGGATAGTCCTTAGTGCAATTATTTCTCTAACTGCACTCGCCACTCTTTGTGGTGAGCATAATATGGTGAGCCAGCCCTTCCAGCCTTCATCTCTGGGAATTCTTTTAATAGTGTATTTTATTTTTCTTAAAACCCATAGATGAGTGAGACTATTCTGTCTTTTAATTCCTTTAATTCCCTTTTTATGGCGTCTCTTATGTTCTGTAGCAGTTCTTCTTTAACTTGGCTGATTTGTTCGTCCATGGATTTCTTGTATTCAGTGGCTAGCTATTCCTTCATTTTCTTTATCATGGTTTGCATTTCCTTTCTCATGGATACTCTTAAATCTTTATCTGTTGAATCGTCTGCCAGCCTCAGAAACCTCAGGGATGCTATCGGGAGAAGGACGGAGACAGAGGAAGGTCCCCGACCACCTGCTGGTCCCAGAAATCTCGGAGTGAGACTATTCTGTGTCTATCTCTCTCCCTCTGATTTATTTCACTCAGCATAATAGAGTCCATGTACACCCATGTATAGAAAAATTTCATGATGTCATCACTCCTGATGGCTACATAATATTCCATTATGTATATGTACCACAGTTTCTTTAGCCATTCATCTATTGAAGGGTATCTTGGTTGTTTCCAGAGTCTGGCTATTGCAAATAGTACTGCAATGAATAGAGGTGTGAGGAAGGGATTTTTGTGTTCCTAGGATATATCCCTAGGAGTGGTATAGCTGGATCATATGGAAGCTCAATTTTCAGGGTTTTTTTTTTTTTTTTGAGGACCTCTATGTTGTTTTCCAAAAAGGCTGGACTAAATAGCATTCCAACCAGCAGTGAATGAGAGTTCTGTTCTCCCCACATCCCTGCCAGTACTGACTGTTTTTGTTCTTTGTGATGTGTGCCAGTTTCTGTGGTGTGAGATGGTACCTCATTGTTGTTTTAATTTGCATCTCCCTGATGATTAGTGCATATCACTTAATTTTCTAGACTTGAAAATTATAATTGTTTTTAAGAATACTCTATACACAGGACCTTTATTCAGTAATGTTTACTTTCTCCAATCATGATTGGCCTAGAAAATAGAAAACCTTTACATCTGACTTTCTGGCTTTATATTTTTTAAGCATTCTGTCCCATTTCACTGGGTCATCTTTTAAACTGTAACCCATGGATTGATCTTAATGTCTGTCTATGTGTACTCATGAGTGTATGTGTTGGCCACCTCAATGGCTGTCTAATGTCCATCAGTAAAATACATGTCAGTCTATATTGTATACTGCCCTTTGCCCTGTTATGTATAACCCTTCTTCCCCCTTCTCTTATCACCTTACAAGTTCTTTTCTCATTCTTCAATTTCTCACCTCCAATCTGTTATTCCCCCCTTATGCCTTTTTACCCTCCGTTCTTAACTCCTCAGGAAGTGGAATATTCCCCTCCCCAGTCAGCTGCCAACCAGCTCGCAAAGTGAAAAGATAAATTCTTAGCGTGAGAAGTTGCTACTGTTGCTGCTGCTGATTTTGTTCTCAGTGGCCCCTTTCCCCCCCACCTCCCTTTGCTGTGGCCTATTGCTTGCTACCAGATTTGGTTTCCGAGAAGCCCCCAACTTGAGAACATTTTCTGATATGTGACTGCTAGGAGCCAAATTTTAGATTCCACAAGACCAAATCAAATCACAGGCTGAAGCTGTGATATGGATTTTATCTCTCCCCCACTAGACTATTTCAAAATAATTAAAGGGGACATGTATATCTTCTTTGAATATTTCTTTATATGTATTTTCTTAATAGGTATAACCCTTATTGTTTATCTTCTTATGTAGTGGCCATTTCCACCATATTGGGGATCTGTTTCGTAGAGAATTCTAGTAGATATGTTTCTCCAGTGTTTTAGTTCATGTTAGAACCAGGTTATCGGGATTGTTTAGCATGTTATTTTTACCTCCATATGCACCAATAGTACCATGTGACATTGTTCCTTTTAGCATAGGCACATTAAGAAGAGGAAATCTTACATGTGCAAACAAGTTCTTATCTAATAGAGACAGGAACTCATAAATTTTATACTTCAGTGGGGCCTTACACCCTGAACACTTTTCATAGTGACTTGGCTTAGGCTTCAGAAGACCAGACATTAACCATTTACCCTGAACCTTGGATCCCATCTATGGACACAGCACGGTTTTCTACACCAGCACCAGGTATTGGACTTCTACCAGGAAGGTCCTCCTGCTGCCCTGGTATAGACTTATGCCAGAGTGGGTTCATATGATACCCTGATGACTTGCTAACAGCAATAACCTGCTTTCAGGGCATGGTTCTCTGCATTGCTACTTAATGGTAAGAAGAAACTAGAAGATGCTCTTTATCACCCTGACTTGTGCCAGATTTTAGGGGAAAGACTCAGTTTTTCCCCATTGAGTATGTTTGCCATGGGCTTATGATAAATGACCTTGACTATGTTGAGAAAAGTTCCTTGCACTCCCATCTTGTTTAAAGTTTTTTTTTTTTGAGGGGCCCGGGAGATAGCATGGAGGTAAGGCGTTTGCCTTTCATGCATTTGAAAGTTTTTTAAATCAAGAATGGGTGTTGGACCATATCAATTGCTTTCTCTGCATCTATTGTTATGACCATATGGTTTTTATTTTTCTTTTGTTGATGTGGTGTACTATGTTCATTGACTTGTGTATGTTAAACCATCCTTGCATCTCCAGAATGAATTCTACTTGATCAAATCCTACTTGATCATAGTATATGATTGACTTTTTTTTTTGGTCACACTCTGTGGCACTCGGGTCAGTCCTGGCTCTTCCCTCAGAAACCTACCCCTGGCAGAGGACCATTTGGGATGCCAGAATTCAAACCACCAACCATCCTGGATTGGATGTGTGCAAGGCAAAAGCCTACCACTTTGCTATCTCTCTGGCCCCAGAGTATGACTTTCTTGATGAGGTATTGGATCCTATTTGCTAGAATTTTGTTAAGGATCTTTGCATCCATGGTCATCAGAGATATTGGTCTGTAATTCTCTTTTTTGGTGGCATCTCTGTATACTTTTTGTATCAAAGTGATTTTAGCTTCATAAAAACTATTTGTTTTGTTTGTTTTTTGAGGGGGCACATTCGGTGGTGCTCAGGCATTACTCCTGACTCTGCACTCAGAAATCATTCCTGGCAGACTCAGAGGACCATATGGGATGTCAGGGATCAACTCGGAGTTCATCCCTGGTTGGCCATGTGTAAGGCAAACTCCCTACCACTGTGCTATCACATCAGCCCCCACAGAAACTATTTGGAAGTGTTTCTGTCTCTTCAATCTTATGGAAAAGTTTGAACAGTATTGGAAGTAGTACTTTTGGAAGGTTTGAAAGAATTCATTAGTGAATCCATATGAGCCTGGCTTTTGTTTTTGGAAAGACTTTTGATTACCATTTAATTTTCTCAATAGTGATGGGTCTGTTGTGATATGCTAAACCATCATGGTTCGACCTTATGTTATAAGAGTCAAAGAATTTATTCATTTCTTCCAGGTTCTCATGTTTTGTGGCATAGAGTTTCTCAAAGCAGTCTGTTTACCCTTTGAATTTCTGTAATATCTGCAGTAATCTCCTTGCCATTTCTGATTTGGTTTAGTAAGTTTCTCTCTCTTCCTTTCTTTGTGAGTTTTGCTAGTGGATTATTGATCTTGTTTATTTTTTCAAAGAACTAACTCTTGCTTTCATCGATCTTCAAATAGTTTTTGAATTTCTCATTTATTTCCCTCAGTCTTTCTATTTTTGATTCATTTTATTGTTTATGTTCCAGTTTTGTAAGCTATATGTTTTCCTTTTAATACAGCTTTTTCTGTTCCCCACAGGTTCTGATAATTTTTGTCTTCATTCGTGTTTGTTTCCAGAAATCTTTTGATTTCCTCTAATTTTGTCTCTGACTCACTGGTTGTTCAGTAGTGTTTCCAGGTGTTCCAATTTTTTCTCTGTGATTGCTTGTTATTCACTTCTAATTTTTGTGCATCATGATCTAAGGAGGTAGTTTGTACAATATCTATCATCTTTATTTCATGGAGGTATGCTTTATGGGCTAGCATGTGGTCTCTTTTTTGGTTTTTGGGGAGTCACACCCGGCAGTGCTCAGGATTACTTCTGGCTTTATGCTCAGAAATCACTCCTGTAAGACTCAGGGGACCATATGGAATGCCAGGATTCAAACCACTGACCTTCTGCATGCAAAGCAAACACCCTACCTCCATGCTATTTCTCCAGCCCATCATGTGATCTTTTTTGGAGAATGAACCATGTGCGTTGGAGAAGAATGTGTATCCAGTTTTCTGGGGGTGGAGAGAGCATTATACATATATACATACATACATATACTAGGCCTATTTCTTCCATTGTTTCTTTCAGTGATAGTATATTCTTGTTAGGTTTTAGCCTGTCACAATCCCTTCAACCCTTTCTCGACTCTTTCACCTGCTGGCCTTTGCACTTGCAGGTCCTGCTACAGGTTGAAACTTCCTTTTCTGGTTATCTCTTACCATCTTTCAGATGCTGCCTGTACCTGCTTCCCCATATCAAAGTGGGTCCCTCAGGTGAGTCATAGCTTGTTCCCCTCCTGGAGATATCTTCTCTTGGGTCTGGTAGAGTGGCAGGGTGGCATTCTAAGGTGGCTTTCTTTGGCCAGTGAGCAGGAGGATATTCGGCTGGGTTCCCAGATTCCAAGTCTGTTTGACTCAAGGTTCAGAGTACACAGTGTACAATAGGATTAGAGGTAAACAATTAGGCCACTCAGAGGGTGTGGACACAAGCAGAATAAATCTCCGTTGAGTTTCTTCATTCCAGCTTTGCCCTCAGAAAGGCAGGTCCTCACCCATCAATCTCCCCTCAACTCTGCTGCATCCCCTTCCCTCCAAGCCCCAGTTTTCTTCTCTCTAAAACCAGATGAGCTGTCCCCACCTTCACAGCTGGTGCTGCGGGTGAAACAGGCATGAACCAGACTGTCCTATGGTTCTCAGGCTTTCTGTCTGCCACGAGTTGCTGCTGACAGTCACTAAGGGAGAGTTGGGAGCTCTGTGACCAAATAGATTCAGCCAACTTGAGTGAAAAGAAGCTGACAACTTTTGTTTAGGGGCCAGAGCAATATCATAGTGGGGAGGGTATTTGCCTTGGGGCTCAAACCCCAGTATCTTATATGGTCTTCTGAGTCTGTTAGAAGTTATTCCTGAGTGCAGAGTTAGGAGTAACCCCTGAGCACTCTCAGATGTGGCCCCAAAACAACAACAAACAAACAAACAAACAACTTTTGCCTATGGAAGGGGTTAGCAAGGTGAAATAATGGTGAGGGGGTGTTGAGGGGTTGGGGAAAGAAGAAACAACATGTAGAATCAACATGCATTCTGGACCTGGAGGCAGGAAGTACAGCAGTCTGGAGAGCTGTGTGGCCCTGGGGTCCTCTTATGCAATGTGCTGGGGACCCATCCTTCCTGCATTCCCAACCCCATTCTCTCTCAGCACTAAGAAATGCTCAGTTGTCTCTATGAAGGGTCAACTTCCCCTGGGGCCCCTCCGCGGTTCTTCAGAGTTCCTGTTAACCCTCATTGATTATGCTCTTTACCCTCCTGACTCCTGTTTGCTGGTGTCCAGCCCTGCTGTCCTCTGACCTATGTCCTGATTATTCAAGCACTCTGCACTCTCTGCCCCTCCCCAGTTCTGCTCTGACCACAGGCCTTTTCTTTCAGACTGCTTGGTGACAACTATCAACAAGCCTAAAGGATTACACATTGTTTACTGATCACAGGAAAGGAGCAGTTCTCAGGGCAGGACTGGGAACGAGGAGGCCTAGCAGAGACAAAGGTACTTAGGGAGCACTCAGTGAAGCCTAAGTACAGTTCTAATTGTCTGAGTTGCCATGGGCAAGATGGCATTACAGTAATCTGAGCCTTGTAACTTGATCTCTTGCCCAGACCTGCAACAGTCCTTAGAGACTGGGCCACCTTTCGGCCTGCTCTCAAGAGGAAAATTTCCGAGGGCATAGGCTCAGTTTCTCTTTGCCTCCACCTTCTGCAGAAACCTCAGCCCTCCTTGCTAACTTCTAATGATGCAGGACTCATTACTGCATTGCTCACAAATAGCTATCCTGTAGGCTGATTATGTAAAAGGCCTGGCATGGAAAGAGTTATATAGCTGAATCTTATCCCTTCCCTCTCTCTAGGCAGCTCCACATTGAAGAGTTTGTCCCCACATTGAGTGTGATTCAAGCCTGGTATGTTTTTTTTTTTTTGGGGGGGGGGTCACACCTGGTGGCCCTCAGGCGTTAGTCTTGGCTCTGCATTCAGAAATTGCTCCTGGCAGGCACTGGGGACCTTATGGGATGCCAGGATTCGAACCACCTTTGGTCCTGGGTCAGCTGTTTGCAAGGCAAACACCCTACCAACACTGTGCTATCTCTCCGGCCCCAAGCCTGGTATGATTTGACATATCCATACACATAGTTCAGGAGAATCCATGGACAGGTGTGCTACATTTCCTTTTTTCCTTCTTTTCTGTTTTTTTTTTTTTAACCTCGCTTGCATTTGGGTGCATTGATTAAACATCCCCCCCCCTTTTTTTTTAAATTGGTTTATTTTGATTTTGGACTACACTCAATAATGCTTAGGGGTTATTCTTGACCTTCTACACTCAGTTGTTAATCCTGGCTTTGCTCTGGGATCATGTGAGATAACAGTAGTCAAATTCAGTTGTCTGTACGCAAGGGAAGTGTTTTACTCACTGCACTATTGATCCAGGCCTCTCTTTCCAATTTTTTTTTTTTCTTTTTGGTTTTTGGGCCACACCCGGTGACGCTCAGGGGTTACTCCTGGCTATTTGCTCAGAAGTCGCTCCTGGCAGGCACGGGGGACCATATGGGGAACCGGGGGATTGAAAGGCGGTCCGTCCTAGGTTAGCGCTGGCACCTTACCTCCAGCGCCACCACCCGGCCCCCTCTCTTTCCAATTTTTACAAACAAGTTTAAGAGCTGTTAAATTACATGAAATGACTATCTAGAAATTTTAGCAAGTATTCTTTATGTCTCAAAGTTTAAAGTTACCGTATCTATTCGAGTATAACACGCACCCCCTAATTTTCTATTAAAAATGGGTATAAAATTTTGTTTCACACCAAGAATTTTAATGGACACACACACAAAAAAACAACATTGTTGAACACGTGTGGTCATGATAAAAATCATTTATTGACAATGTAAACTGGTATAAATACAATACCGAAATAAAATTATGGTAATAATATTTATTTAAAGTGCTTCAAAGTCAGATTCATCATCAGATACACTCAAGAGCTGTTCCCATTCTTCTCGAGTTAATTTTTCATCAATGTCCCAGTTAACAGGAACATCTGTTTCTCCAGTGTCTTCACTTTCTTCTGAGTCTGAATTCCACAGCAGGTCTTCTTCTGTGCCGTCCATTTGCTTGCTGATGCCTGTCTTCAAAAAACTCTTGATGATCATTTCTTTTGGTATGCCTTTCCATGATGTTTGAACCCAGGATGTCACAAGAGATAGGCCAGGTTTCTTTTTTTTT
>PVKC010048434.1:0-10897 GCA_004027635.1 Crocidura indochinensis | reverse complement strand
GAAGGTTGAGGTTGGGGTAATGTGGCCTTGGATAGATCCATGGGAGCAAAGTCCAGATTTAGTGGAGGATCAAGAGGTGGGACTGGCTTTGGGAAGTGGAGGAGGAGGAGGAGGAGGAGGAAAAGCAGGGGCATGAGGTTTAGCCAGAGTTGTATAGAAAATGTCGATTTCAGAGTCTAGAGAGGAATTCATGAAGAATGAGACACATATCTTTTTCTTTGTTTTATTTTGTGTTAGGGTTATACCCAAGGTTGGTCCAAGGGTCCTGGAAGGCTGTCCTAGCTCATTGCTCAGGGGCATCTTGCTCTGGTGCTCCAAGAACATACCTGGGTATCCTATACACAAAGTAGGAGCTCAACCTGTTGAAGCACTTCACTGGTCTGAGATGTTTCTTTCTTTCCTTATTCCTGTTCCTCCCCACCCCCCAATCAAGAAGAAAGAGCCCAAGAGAGTCTCTAGCTAAAAGAGTTACCTGGATATTTCCAAATAGAATCCTTCTTGTACAAGTCTAGGGGAAGATGCAAGCAGAAAAGTCTAAGAGTGGTCTGTTAGGTGACCAAGAATAGTCTAAATGGGCCATTAAGCTGTGAGATGCTAGAAAAGAGGGGCTAGAGTATGGGGCTGCCTCCCTATACAGTCTGCACTTGGAGACCAGTCCTTAATGCATGAGTGAACATGCAGGGGAAAGCACAATAGCAAGAGATGGAAGCTGGAAGAATGGAAGGACCTTTGGAAGCACCATTCTTGTGAGTCCCATTTAGAGCAAGTACTTAGAACATTCCCATGAAGTAATTCAGTGATGAAAAAAATCAATGAGGGAGGTCTTGATTTTATTCTTTGCTTTATTTTCTTGTTAGGGGGTCATGCCCTAGAATGCTTAAGAGTAATCTGTGGTCTGTGGACAGTCTCAGGTGTTGTTACTGGCTCGTGGCTTGTGGTGCTGAGGATGAAACTCAGGTATCCCGTGTGTAAAGCTCACACTTAGTCTTTTAAGCCATCTTACCAGCACTTAAGGGTCTTGATTATGGATTGCTGTGAACCAGGTCTTATCTCCTTAAACATGGGTTGTCAAGTTAATTTCCACTCGATTTATTTTTCTAACTGAGGAATAACAGTCCCAGGGAGAACTGGCAAGCTGACAGCATGTGAAGTCCTTAGTCTTCCAAAGAGCAAGACTAACCTGCATCTTTTGACACCCAGAGGAAAACTAAGAAAGTGGATCATAGTACCTCTGAGGTTCCTAGGGAGGTCAAGGGAGATTCGGGGGAAGACTCCCTCTCCACTCAGAGTGATCTTCTCTGGTTCCAGGTGGGCAACCTGTATCTGGAAACTCCTTTGAAAGACTTCAGGTATTCCAGGTAAGTAGTAAACCTTCAGCTTCGTCTCTTTGTGGGAATCGACAAAAGCCTGCAAGTAGAAAGGCCAGAGGGAGCTTTAATTCTGATGGGATCTTCTGCTTCTTGCATAATGATGGGTGAGGTGCTCCCCAGGACCTGTGAAACTGGTTTGTGGTCACTTACACTCATCTCTGCAAAATCCTGTCCCTAGGAGCTATGAGAGAATCACAGTACAGGAGGGCAAATATTGCTGCAAAGAGGAACCACAGATCATAAATGAACACAACAAAAGAGGTTCATCCTGAAAGGGAATACAGAATGGGCAAAGCAAGACCACCATAAAGTGGTTTGTACATCAGGAAAATGTCAGCATTTGCCACAGGCTCCCCAAGGTGTGCACCTTTGGTGGGATTGCACATACACTGGCATAGTTCAGAACTTTAAATCTGAGGGAAGTTCTCTAGGAAAATACTTTCATTGTGGACTAGAAGATGTTAAAAAAAAAAAAAACACCAGGCAGTGGCGCTGGAGGTAAGGTGCCTACCTTGCCTGTGCTAGCCTAGGACGGACCACGGTTCCATCCTCCAGTTCCCATATAGTCCCCCAAGGCAGGAGCGACTTCTGAGCACATAGCCAGGAGTAACCCCTGAGCGTCACCGGGTGTGGCCCAAAAAACAAAACAAAACAAAACAAAAAAAAGAAGACGTGTAGCAGACAGACACAGGGAAGTTAGGGGTGGTCCTTGTTTTTATATTAAATACTTAGCCATGTATTTTCCAACAAATGGGTTTTTGCATGGGATTCTGCTGGGATATTTTCCTATATATGCTTATTTGTTCAAATATTAATATATGGTGGGATCTGATAATAAACACTTGCTTTCATTTTAAGAATTAGTAGGCTTAATGATAAAGAATTATTAAGGTTTAATAACAGAAAATCTGGCAAATACAAAGGAAAATGTAGAGAGAACATCGCACAAAGACACCCCAAAACCTAGTCTAGTTCAAAAGACGGTGGTTGTCAGATTCTCTTCTCTCCTGGAAGGCCCAGCAGCCCCTACCTACATCTAACATATTCTTATATATAAATGGTCCAGCTCCACAAGTGAACCTTATCAACCCACCACGTCATCAAATTGTCCCTGCTCCACAACTCCTGGAACACAAGGCCATACAGTAGATCTCCAAATTTCATAGTACTGACAGCCCAGTAGGAGCACTGCAAATTTGATGGTAAAATTTCATGGAAGTCCACAAAACTCAATTAGGAAAAAAACAATAAGAAAAAATAAAATAAAAAAATAAATAATAAAATAAAATAACAATAAAAAACATAAAAAACACATAAGGTTGAACATGCACAACCAACTCAGTAAATCTTCAGACAATTTCTTTAGTAGTATCATTTGGGAGATATAACAATGATCACTAATTTTCTTTTATTGATTTTTTTTATAATTCCATTTACTATTTTTTTTTTTTGGTTTTTGGGCCACACCCGGTGACGCTCAGGGGTTACTCCTGGCTATGCGCTCAGAAGTAGCTCCTGGCAGGCACAGGGGACCATATGGGGAACCAGGGGATTGAACCGCGGTCTGTCCTAGGTTAGCGCAGGCACCTTATCTCCAGCGCCACCGCCCGGCCCGTCATTTACTATTTTTTTGTTGGAGCAAGCATTCTGAAGTAAATCTGACTAAGGGAAAGGCTTGGAGAATGAGTGAAAAATTGGGGATATTTGTGGAGGAAAGGTCACACTAGTGGCAGAACTAGTGTTGGGATACTGACTGCCTGAAGCATTATGAAGTATTATGAGCAACTTTGTAAATAAGTGTTTAAAAATAAACAAAATATAGAAGAAAAGGGCTGTTTGGGAAGGCTTCCCCACTGGGTGGCATAGTATAGGCTAGGAGGTGGAGCTGAAACATCTCCCCCTGACCTCCAGTCATGTGGACACTGGGGGTGGGTAGCTCCTTACCGAGTTGGGCAGGAGCAATGGCTCTCCTGGAAGTAGGTTATCTGGGGTGGACTGCTGTTTAGTCAGAACCTTGAACTCGAAGCCGACTTGGCCTGTGTTCCTCAGTGTGATTTCCTTCATGGTGACACGGTCGAAGAGCTTGAAGGAAGAGAAGGAGCAGAGCAAACCTTGGGCACTGCACTCATGCTGATCAAGATGGTGTGGCCAAAACCCCCAAACACACACCAGCTGTGGATTTGGATTTTACTACTTTGGATGCAAACGCTGGCCAGCCCACATTTCTCACTCCCACAGGGTACCATGGGGATGGGAGGGAAGTTGGATCCAGAAAACTGGGCTCTATTCTTGTGTCTTCTGACAACTGAAAGGGTAGAATGGCCTTGGGTGAGCATCCTACCTTCACCATAGTGCCTTAGAGTCGTCACTAAAGAGAACTCATATTAGAGGATCTTTAAGAAAACTTTTCTGCACTAAGGTTTGCTTGTTTACTTCCTGAGTTCAGAATATTCTAGAATTATCCCCCACCCTTTATTCCTATGGAGAAACAGGACAATCATATTAGTAGACCAGAAGAGCTCTTTTCCTAAGATTTTGCTAATATCAGTTAGTAGCTGGGAGGCCACTTCAGGGATTTGAAAAATAAGCTGGGACAAGGACTGGCAGCTGCAGAAAATAAAATACAGAGTTGAACTTATGTCTAAAGGATAAAGGATTCCGGCTAAACAGCATGTAAGAGAACTCTACATGGTCAACAGTATGAAGAAGGTATGGGGGGTAAACTTGATCTAAGTCATGCTATTTAACTTACAAAACATGAAGCACACATGTCAGTAATTACACATGTAGTTTACATGAAAGAGATTCAATCCCCCTTGGAATAGGTAAGAGCTATAGACTCTGTGTACAAACACTGAATCTTATGGGGGTGAGAGGGATAAACATGGAATTAATTAATTACTTTAAAAGAAAGAAATTGGAAGCTCGGGGCCTGGGAGATAGCATGGAGGTAAGGCGTTTGCCTTTCATGCAAAAGGTCATCGGTTCGAATCCTGGTGCCCCATATGGTCCCCCGTGCCTGCCAGGAGCAATTTCTGAGCATGGAGCCAGGAATAACCCTTGAGCACTGCCGGGTGTGACCCAAAAAAACCAAAAAAAAAAAAAATTGGAAGCTCATTCTATTATGACAAAGACCATATTAGAGTGCCCAGAGAATATGAAAAGGGAAAGAGAAGGAAGGGCTGCAGTGGAATTTGGTTACAGATAAGGAATGAACTCTAAGAAAAGAGCTTCAGAGTTATGTATGACAGGACTGAGAAGAGGAGAGTGCTAGTTGGAGAAGTAGGGAGGTGGATAGGACTTGTGCACTGAGAGGGACGGTGGCAAAAGATAGCATCTAATATGCTGAGCTTCAAATGCCAGTGGAAAAATCCAAGTAAAAATGATTGGCAGATAGCGGGCAGCAGTGGGGAGGATGAGGTTCAGGGTAGCAGACCAGGGACCAAGGCTGGTGTATTGGTGACACTATGAGGAGGTGAGCTGCTAGAACCGATCTCAACACAAGGCCTGTAGCTTTGGTAACAGGCCAAAGCTGGTGGTTTCAGCCTGGTGAATGGTGATACCTGTAATCCAAAATTGATGTCCTTGGTATCAAAGGAATAGCTAATGAGGGATGCCTCTCCCCGGAGGGTGACTTCGTAGGTGGGCCCTCCTTCCACTTCACACTGAGCCTTAGCCTGTGCGACGATGTCACAGTGTCCAAAGAAGGTGAATGAAATCTGTTGGGTGCAGAATGGCGGCAGCACCCCATAGAGAGGCAAGATATCAAAGACCTGCAGAGAAAATCATTTAAATGGGAGTATATGTGGCAGAGTCAGAACCACCAAATGAGTTAAGTTTACAGCCTCCTTGCTGATCTGAATTCACTGAACTCTGTGAGATGCAACTTGCTCAACAGCCTGACAATGTCTGGCAATAATATTTCCATTTCTGATGTGGGGCAGGTCAGAGGAGAGAGAAGCTGATGACTCCGGGACCCCACAGGCTGTTACTTACTTCTTCTATTCCAATGGGAAACGAGTCTTCATGCTGAAAGATCTGTATGTCATCCTGTAACTCCAGCTGGTTCTGGCTTAGGTCTACTTTTTCTATTTCATCAGAGTTCAATTTTGATGTCTAGAAATTAGAGGTGTTAGGAAAGGCTAGTGTGTGTTCAGAAGGGGTGAACCAAGGTGACCCTTCCCACCATGGACAGAAAAATGAAGTATGTCATGGTATAAAGTTTTAAAATAGCAACACACCCCTGCTCCTCATCTTATGGAGGTAACTGGACAAATGTCTCAAAGGTAAGGACAAGGTGTCATACTGCAGTACTATTTATAACAGAAAAACACTCTGGAAGTCAACAGAATGGCTGAAAATAAGTGATGGTTTTAAATGAACTGGGGGTGGTATTTGCATTGTGTAGGAGGATATGGCGTATGATAAGGGACTGGGGTTGATGTGTGCCATGTTTTGCCAAGTGAAATACAGATCCACTCACATACAAGGATACACAGTCCTCATGTGTCACACTAAGAACCTGAACATGTTCTTTAGCAGGGAAATGCAAATCTCAACAGAGCTGACACCAGTTGACCACATGAGAAAGAGTAAAAATAACCAGTGCTGGTGGGTATTGAGGAAGAAAGAAGGAGCCCTTCTTTGCTGCTGGGTAGAAAACAGTATGGAGACTTCTCTGAAGCTTGAGAACAGAGCTTCCATAAGATCCAGTGACTTCACCCATTGGTATCTACAAGGGTCACTCTTGTGCTCACTGCAATGTTGTTCACAATAGTCAAGTTTTAGAAATAATCTAAGTAACAAGGACTTAGGAATAGATAAAAAAACTAAAAACTGTCGTCTGTCTACACAATGCAATTCTACTCGGCTGTAAAGAAAGATGAGGGGGTGCAATTCACAGCTATGTGGATGGCTCTGGAGAGCTTCCTGTTGAATGAAATCAGTAGGAAGGAGGACAGATACAGAATAAGGTCACTTGTATGTGGGGCATATGGAAGCATATTAAGGAAATAACCAATGGTCAATGGCAACAAACTCTGAGAGTCAACACACAGAACTGAGCTTGCCAAGGGGTAGAGTTGGTGGTAGGTGGGAAACAACTGTGAGACAATGATGGAAGGCTGCTGACACTGCTGGAACTATTATTGACAATATTTAAGCCATGGTACCTCAACGAAAATGAAAAACAAAAGAAAATAAGAGCATGTGTATGTTATGAGATTTTATATATACTGAGATCTCTGGGAGTCAACATTTGCTAAACTTTTAGTAGCATTTTTTCTATGGATGCTGGAATTTTCAGATTTTTTACTGTAACAATAATACTAATATTACTACTGCTATTTTATTATTATTGCTATTATTATTCATTTTGGGGCCACATTTGGTAATGCTCTAGGGTCTACTTCTAGCTCTATACTTAGGAATCATTCCTGGTAGTACTCATGAGACCATATGAAGGGTGGGGATTGCACCTGTAAGGCAAGTGCCTTATTCACTGTATTATCTCTCTGCTTGTCATTTCAGCTTTAAAAATTGAAGAAATTAACATCGGAAAACATTTTTGAAAAATATAAAAGTATAAGTATATTTATACTTATATATACTTATAATTATACGGAAGTATAATACCCATCTATTAATCCAAAACAAAGGTATTTCTCAACTTCCTCTTTCCTTCAATTTCTCCCTTTAATATGTAAAAGCATACCTGGATAAGTACTTCTCTCTCTCTCTCTCTCTCTCTCTCTCTCTCTCTCTCTCTCAACCTCCCCATCTTGGTGAATTGGGAATTCACTTAGTAAAAAAAGAATGAGTTCTGGCTTGGTGCTCTGGGACACACTACAGGAAGAAGCCTCTGATTCCATGAATCTTTCCTGACTGGCTTGGTTTATTAATTTATCAATCCTTCACTTCTTCCCTGCTTCTTCAGACCTGTCCACTTGATTCAGTATGTGGGGTGATCTCACAACTCACAGATTTTATTTTACAACTGGAACCTGAGCAGGGACTATGCGCACTGATGTTTCAGTGAAGGGCACTACACACTCAGTCCACCTCCAGGAGGCCATCATGGTGATAATCCACCAGAGGATCAAGGTACTCATCATTTTTGGAACCTCTTTGGGTCCCTGGATCCTGGGTCCCTGTTCAGTTGTAAAATAAAACCCACGAGTTGTGAGATCACCCCAGGTACTACATCTTCAACCCCAAGCAGATGGGTTTGAAGAAGCGGGGTAGAGGCAAAGGATTTATAAAACCAAGTCAGTCAGGAGAGATAACAGAGTATGTCTGTGCCTGGTGGTAAATGAGCACGAAGGAGAACTCACTCCTTAATAAACTAATTCCTAATTCACCAGGAGGGGGTAGGGGGAGAGACAAAAGTACCTATCCAGGTGGGGTTTTACATATCAAAGGAGAGATTTAGAGGGAAGAGGAAGATGGGAAACACCTTTGTTTTGGGCTAATAGCTGGTTGTCATCTTACACAGAAGTAAGGAATTAACATTTGAAAACACTTTGGAAAAATCCAGCAAGTTTCACAGAATAGAAATTAACCACTAGGTTATACTGCAGATTGATATGTATATGTATTCTGTGTGTATAAATGTTTATATCTGTATATGTGTATATGTCCTGCATTCATACCCATGTGGTTATAGATTCTTTATAAACATCATTAAAATGCTTTATGAAAATAGGTGACTTTGTATACATGGACCTGGTATAAAGGCACAATTTCAAAATGGTATCTAGAAAAACTTTAATAAATGAATGTGGTAAAGAAATATCTTGATGGGACCGGGTGGTGGCGCTGGAGGTAAGGTGCCTGCCTTACCACGCTAGCCTTGGACAGACCATGGTTCGATCCCCCGTGCCCCATATGGTCCCCCAGGCCAGGAGCGACTTCTGAGCGCATAGCCAGGAGTAACCCCTGAGCGTCATTGGGTGTGGCCCAAAAACCAAAAAAAAAAAAAAAAAAAAAAAGAAATATCTTGACTTCCCAGGTCTTAGATTACTTTGCATCCCACTTGGCTATGTCCTTTTTATCATTTATTGTGTTATGAACCAGCATAATCCTATATCCTTAGTATATCCTTAGTTACCAACAAAATAGAAAAAAATTTCTCTCATGATAATGCTTCTATTCTAGAGATATTCAAGAAATGCAAATCTACCTCTACTTGAGACAGAATAAATACAGTGGTTAAAAGTAAGCCAGATTACCAAAATCTCTGATGTTTGGCAGTTAGTTCCTTCACTGGTAAAATGGGAAAAGAAAATAGTGCCCACCTCATAGAGTTGCTGAGATATTATTAATACACAAAACCCAAAATGATGCTTAGAAAAGTATAAGAAATTTAAGTGCTCAGTAAATTTTAGTTGCATTTTTTTGTTTGGGGCCATACCTAGCAGTGCTTAGGGGTATTCCTGGCTATGCACTCTTTGCAGGCTCACGGGACTGCATGGGATGCTGGGTATTGAACCCAGTTCAGTCACATGCAAGGTAAATGCCCAACTCATTTTACTATTGCTTTGACCCCTCCACACTAAAATTTTGATCCGTTGTTCAACCATATGCCATAGTGGTCATGCCAATCCATAGTCCTACCCATAAAGAGGGAATCCCCTACCACCATGGAGAGAAGCACTATTTAAGGAGGATCAACTCTAGCATGGCAAACCAACAAAACTCTCTTATTATTATTATTATTATTATTATTATTGGTTTTTGGGTCACACCCGGCAGTGCTCAGGGGTTAATCCTGGCTCTATGCTCAGAAATGGCTCCTGGCAGGCACGGGGACCATGTGCGATGCCGGGATTTGAACCACTGTCCTTCTGTATGCAAGGCAAACCCCCTATCTCCATGCTATCTCTCCAGCCCCTCTCCTCTTATTTCTAAAGTGTTCTAGAAAACATCTCCATGGCAAAAACTTTGTATCTGACAATTCTCTTAGCCCATAGTTCTGGGTTTAGGAGAAATTTATTGTGTGCATTCCCTGATTTATGATCAGGGAATCATTTCCCCTTTGGTAGTCTCTCTAGGGGGTGGGGGAGTCCAAGATCACCCAGGTTTAGAGATCATGGATTTTCCAAGATAATGTATTTGATAAGGTATCCAGGGCTTTAAGATGTGGACTCTGTGGGTATCTGGGAGGGAAGTGACCCAGAAGAAGTTCACGGCCTCATCTCAATTTAACATTGAGGGATTTAACAAGGGAACTGGCATTCCCTTGTTCCCCAGTCCTGACTCTGTCCATGTTCTTGGGGAAGGGCCCGAGATTTGCCAACCCATCCCACAAGGCAACCATACTTCTGACACTGTTATCACTGGCCCTTTAGTCTTGTTGAGTTCTCTTTCTTCAGACACCGTCTCTTCATCCACAAGAATAGTCCTGGGGAGTTAAAGAGATGTGGAGAATCACTCTCCCAGAGTGATACAATGCCACCTTCTGCTGCCATTATCCTCCCCTCCTCAACCCCTCTGCAGTCATCCAAAAAATAATTGGGGTTCTCACCCAAGGGGGGCCTTTCTCAAGAGGTCATTACAATGGGCCATTACTCCCTGCCTCCTACATGCCTCCAGCATGTGGTCTTGGGCATCACACTGGTCCATCTCCCATAGGCACCATTCTTTTTTTATATTTGTTATTTATAATCATTTTGATACAGACCATTCTCAACTAATGTGAGATGATATCACCTAGTGGTTTTATTTTTTTATATCTTTATTTAAACACAGTGATTATAAACATGGTTGTTGTTGGGCTTTAGTCACAAAAATAACACTTCCCTTCACCAGTGCAACATTACCACCACCAATGCACCCCATCTCCCTCCACTTACACCTTCTGTCTGTATTCGAGCCAGGCATGCTACTTCTTTCACTCATAAATATTGTCATGGTTGACATGGTAGCCCATGTCTGATGTACAGGGAATTCTGAGAGGTGCCCGCATTTCTACCCATAGCAGGATAAGTCTCCAGAGTCCAAGTTTAATTTAGTCATCAATGGAGCTTTTTCTTAGGGGTTTAATCTTTGGTCAATGGTCCTAGCCTTTCCTGATTGATGCAGGCTTAAGAAAGATGGAGAAGACCATATGAAGGAAAGGGCATGGCCCCCCAAGACTCAGGAGGCTACAGACTTGGTTTTACATCCTGGAGGCCCAGTCTAGGGACAAATGCATTAAGTGATGACACTTGAATAAATGGCTAAAGGAATGAAGTCAGTGTGGAGAGAAGAGTATTCTGAAAATTCATTTTGCTGAAGCCTTGGCACTTACTTGATATAGTCATTGATGTTGATATCCACACAGTCAAGTATGGGGATGACTTGGGAGCAGATTGAGGGGGTTGTCACAGACTCTGCCTGGGACATGGTGGCACTGTAAGGCTTCACTGGACTTCTCATAAACCTGTGGAGAAGCACAGGTGCACAGCAGGGGTTGGCAGTCAGTGTTACCCTCTTTGGGTCTTAGCTGTGATCTCACTGTCTTCAAAAAGGTTTTTATACCCATATTT
>PVKC010048433.1:0-10897 GCA_004027635.1 Crocidura indochinensis | reverse complement strand
GTAAGACTTCTTCATGCTCAGCTAGAATCCTACCTTGTTACTGTATGCTCAAGTTGTGTAGCAACCTGACTTCCTACAAGCCTGATCAGAAGCAGTAAAGAAGTGATCCTGTCTGCTTCCCATTTCAGGGGCCTTGGAGAAATCCTGGGAGTGAGGAAGTAGTGGTCTTGCTGGTAAGTACCAAGATAGAAGTGATTAATAAATACTCAATTCTGCAGTGTATGAATTAATGGCTGTTTCCCCATGAGGGCCTGGATCTTCTAGTTCCTATTCTACCTGAAAAGATTCTCTTTAGCAGGGTCTGTGGATGATATTATCGGAGACTCTAAAATGCATTTGTTAACTGATTTAAAACAAAGTGTAGTATGCACCAAAGTATAGTGATGCTTCCTGCCCACATCATCTGCACTGCTACGGCTTATAACTTCACAAAATGCTCAGTTTTCTTATTTAGCTGCAAAAGCCTATGCACTTGTCATTTGAGACATGCTGAAGTTCATACACAGACATTACCTCAGACACCAAACACAGTTTTTTGGAAGATACTTTGGTGCATCGGGTTCAGTAGTCTCCTGAAAACTGCAAAAAAGGCACATTGTGCCCACACATTGGAATATTTTTTGCACATGCGTCCTCACCATTACAAATCTCCCACAGGCAGTCTGCAAAGACCAGATGAGAAGGAAGACATTAATTTTATTTCTTAAGTCCTTTTGCAAATTGTGAAATGCAGACTAATGATTTATCCAGTCAGAGTGGTATCAAAAGATGTGGTAAACTTTCCACATAATTGTAGGTGGCCCTGTTTTACATGAAAATACCCTTTACAAGTTTTGAATATATATTTGGGGTATATTTTTAATGTTTTGCTTGTGTTCTGCCTTTAAGTTATTTCTGCTTAGCTTAAAATTTCAGGTTGTGAGACAATAAGGAGTACCACAGATTCATTGATTTTTCTGGGCCATCAATGCTTGCTTTGACCTACTGTGCAGTTTCTTCTTGCACAAAACATCCAGACTGAATTTTCTAAGCTTTATTTTTTTTTATTAAATATATTCTCTTGTCACTTAAGGCCAAGTTTTTGTTTTCAACATGTTGACTTCAAAAAGGTCTATTATACATTCTGGAATGAGCCTTTGTGGATTGTAATAGATGATTATTTTATATGGACTAGCACATACAAGACCTCTGGTTATCCAGATAGTTTATGGTTTTATTCCTAACATAGGAAAGTCCACTTTTATAATAATAAAAGATGAGTTCTGGTGACTCTAAAGCTCAATGAGGCATCTTCTCAAGAGGAGGGGTCAAAACTGTAGCTAATAAAAATAAAAAGAACTATCTTTAAGAGTTCCCTCCACCAGTAAAAATGATCTAATTATATTTGTGATTAACTACCCATTAATGACAGCTCAAATATCTTCAACAATCAGCAAATAATGTGAATGTGTAAGTCAATCAACTATCAATGGAAGAGAGTAGATGAAATTAGTAGTGCACACCCATCTTAATTAAATATATATCTTAATTATATATACCTTAATTAAATATATCTCTAGGACTAAAGTACCATAGACAGGGTGTTTGCCTTACACATTGATGACTCAGATTTAATCCCTGTCACCCTTTATAGTTCCCTTAACCCCCTAGGAATGATCCCTAAGCTCACAGCTAGAAGTAAACTCTGAGCAGTGCTGGGTGTGACCCAAATCCTTCAAATAAACAAATAATGTAAAAAATATCTCTGGAACTATTGCTAGATCAGTTGGATGCTAATGTGAAAGTCAAATATGGTATTTAGGCTATTATAATTGGTAGTTTTCTCTTTAGACTATCTTCTAACTCTTTTCTACATATGGCAATGCAGCATCAATCATTTGTGTCACTTTTCTTTTTGAGTTCTTTGATACAGTTTCATAAAACCAAGCCTATTAGTCTGTTGGTTCCCCATCATGGTTTCTTCTTTCACATTACAATTACATGGGAAGAATGTTTAACACCTCCACTACTACTATGGGATAATTCCTGATTAGATTCTAATGTAAATCCGTCTCCCCATGAGCAGTGGTAGGGTGTGTGTGTTAGTGGATGGGCATATCAGGAAGATCTTCCAATCAATCAGACCATGACTATCACCTCTAGAATCTATAAGCACACAAATCTCTTTCCAATGTCTATGAATGAGCCACACTTTACATGATAATGTCAATGTTTCAGAGATTTTTGCTTTTGCTTCTATTTCACCTTTCAAATTGATAGGCAATTTCTCAAATTAGAATAACTTTGGACAAACAGATGTGAAAAGAATGTTTTCAGACAAAGAATTTTTAATCATATAGAAAATGAGATACCATTCTAGAACTCATTTTCTGGGGCATGTGATACATTTTTATAAAGATGAATTTACCAATGAAAGCCCTAGATTTGTAATAAAACGTGGAGGAAGAAAAAGGTTTTAACTAGTGACAAATATGGGCTTAACTGATTCTCCATGATATCAGTCAACAAGGCCCCATACATCCAAATAAATAATGTTTGGCCAGAAAGATAGTTTAATGAGTTGAGCTCAGCCTTTGCATGAGAGAAGCCTGGATTTAAACCCTGGCACTAAATGATCCACTAAGCTGTTTCAGGAGAGACTCTTAAGCACAGAGCATCATCCAAGCACCACTAGGGTATGGCCTCAAAACAAAATTTTAAAAATTAACAGTGTGGTCAAGGAGACTGTCCATTTGGGAACACCTATGTATTGGCTCTTCTGGGTAGCCACAGGGAACTCAGCTTTAGTTGGGGGCATCTGTGTTGGTGGTTGTCTGTTACATATAGTTCTCTGACTCTTCCTGGTGTTCAGTACACTGGTGTGGATTCTATTGCTTGCTCAGGTTGCTATGCTCCCTTTGCACATCATCTTCTGTTCCACCATTAAACTGTTGCCTTGAATTGGGGAACTCAATAAGTTAGTATATAAGAAAGAAAGTAGTAAAGGGAAGCTGAGTTGATCCAGTCTGAATCCATATTGAAATTGATTTCCAAGTACCATTATGATCATGACCTCATATTGCTACTCAAATATTTATGTTAGGGCTGGAGTCATAATACAGCAGGTAAGGTATTTTCCTTGCACACAAGGGTGCCTTGCATGCCATGATTTGATCCCCTAGAACCCAAATGGTCCTATGAGCACCATCATAGGTAATTCTTAAAGGCAGAATCAAAAGTAACCCCTGAAAATCACCAGGTATGGCCCCCAAACCAAAAATACACAAGTATTAATGTTCAAAACAGAACACAGAATTATTCTTTTTGGGTTAGAGGAATGATACAGTGGATAGGACATTTTCCTTACAGGCAACTTAGGTTCAATTCTCTAAACCATATATAGTCCACAGAGCACTATCAAGACTAATCCCTGAACACTACCTGGTGTAATCACCCCCTTGTACCTAAATTAGAGTCATGACTAAGGTTCTGTTTATCTAGAGATAACATTTTCTATTTAAATGCTTGGATAAGGGGAAACAGAGGTCCTGAGGGCTTCTCCCAGTTCTGTGTTCAGAGGATGATGTGGTGCCACAGCCAGTGTTAGCTACATAAAGGCCAATCATCTTTACACCTGCACTATTGCTTCAGTCCAAACCATTTCTTTGTTTATGTTTGTTCGTTTTGGAATCACACCTCTCTACACTCAGGGTTTACTCCTGGCTCTGGCTTAGAAATCACTCCTGGCATGCTCAGAGAACCATATACTGTGCTGGGTATCAAATCCAGGCCAGCCCATTGGTGGGCAAATGCCCTACTTGTTATACTATCACTCTGGCCCTGCTAAAATGTATAGATTAAATTTATAGAAAACATTAATTGCTTGATTGCTAAATAATATTAAGAAGAATGCTCTCATTTCCCCTTGTTACATTCATAATAGAACCAACCAATTATCAAAATTGTTCTTCCAATTAGAAAGAGTGACAGAAAAAACAAATATCTAATGGAGAACTATGGTGGTAAAGTCCTAAAGTTAAACCTTGTGGAAGGGATTGGAGGTGTAAGGGAGAGAATATCTAGACTCCTTATACAGAAAACTAATTCTAAACTAATAGGGTTACCCTCTGGATTCACTGCTAGAAGTCCGTGATGATGGAAATGTTCTAGGTTCTGTTGGTAGTCCTGAAACAGGCTAGAAAGGAAACAAGAAGTGTGAGGAGCTTCTAAGTTGAATTACATTTAAACTGTAAAGTAGATATCCAGATGAGACCAGAAACAGGCTAGAAAGGAAACAAGAAGTGTAAGGAGCTTCTAATTAAGTTGAATTACATTTAAACTGAAAAGTAGATAACCAGATGAGACCAGTGGTTCTCATTTTGGATGCTGCTGCTCCAAAAAAATTTTCAGATCAGGCTTACAAAATTACTTCCCCTTCAGAAAGGGCAAACTGCAAGGATCCAGGGAAAAAAGAGACCCTGTACCAGGCACAGAAATAAGGTAAGTCGTTCTGTTTGACCTTGTCTGGACTCCTGTTTGGGACCCCTCAGGACTGCAGCAGGCCACGCTGACAGAATGGAAATGGGCTGAGATACACTTTATGCTTCTCTTCCAAGCCCATGAGAATTCTCTTCTATTCATTGTGTGTAATTGTAGTTTCTCCCTTCTTCCAGACATTTTTCTCATTTGGAGATGTGTTGGTTGCTAGGAGACTGACTTGCCTTTTCAAGTAGACTATGTCAGAGAGAAACAATTCTCATGATTTTCTCCTTTAGTAAAATGAAAATTTGCAAAATGTTTGCAATGCTGAGTGACAGAGTCAAGCTTTCTTTGTCTATTTGTTTTAGCAATCATAGAACCTTTCATTTACTTTTCCCACTGCTTCTTCACACAGCCAGAAAAAAAGACAAAACTGACGGTTCTATAGAATTTGTAAAGCAAGAATAGCAATCGAGTCTGACTGCTCAAATAGTGAGTTTGTATCCAGCCTGTTCACCTCATAAGAAGGTTCATGGAGAACCCAAGATAATAACATTTACAATGAAAAGTTTACATTGTTAAGCAATTTAAAATTAAGCCACCAAGAAGAGACTGGTGTAAAAACACTTAATGGATCATAGTTTATCCAACTATTCTGTATTACCATGATTTTTTTTTCTCAATTTATAAAATCACCCCTGAACATCCCACAGAACCCTATTGGTCCCTAAAACTATAGAGTTCAAGCAGCATCACACCCTCAGGTTCTGAGCATTGAACCACCCCCATCCCAGACCAGTTGGCCAAGTATCTCCAGAAGTGGTTCCTGGGCCCCTGGAGTCCTGCCTGGGAGGCCACTACAAATTTTTATGATAAAATAAATCATCTGAACACATCATTTAATAAGTGGAGAAACCTCAACTTGGATAAATGAGCAAGTCCCTCCAGATTTCTCAGATATATACCAGAGTGATTTCTCAGGAAATGTGCACTGAGCTCACCTAAACATTCAGGCTGACTTATGAAATCAGTGTCCTTATGTTTGAATCCCAAAAAAGAGAGTTGTGTGAGTGGAATAATATTCCCTATATAATCTACCCAAGACATTATCTGGCACACAATATGTGCTCCATCAAGAATAGCTATTAAATTAAAATATGGCTAATAGCTTAGCTAGTAAGAATCTCTTCTTTCAAATTTCTTGCCTCCTGCTTTGAAAATCCAGTTACAGCAATTTTTTGACCATCTACAGAATTTTGCATTGTTTAAGAAACTATGTTCATTGACAGCTGAAAGATAAGGAGCTTCCTTTCTATTTTTGCTATCTGAGCAGCAGATGCAGTTAATAAGGGAAGAATAGGAACATTTCTTTTATAAAGAAATATTATATGGTGTAAAAATTATGTCTTTGAAAGAAACTATTTGATCAGCACATTGGAGGCCACATTATTCCAATTTAGTAAAGGTTTTGAAATAATCCCAGCTCTTTTGAAAGTGGTATCTCCTCGTAAAAGGGACTAGTATAAAAAAAGTACTTAGATATAGTTACTCTCCTAAGGTGACTAACATGCAAATAACTTCCCCCAAATAGCCAGTCACTCACATGTGCTAATGTCTCTTGTTGTACCTTCAAGGTTCATTAGAACACCTGGGACAATTTGTAAAAATACCCAAGTCTGGGGCAGGAAGGTGGCACTAGAGGTAAGGTGTCTGCCTTGCAAGCGCTAGCATAGGACAGACCGGGGTGGGGATCGAACCGCGGTCTGTCCTATGCTAGCGCTTGCAAGGCATATATATATATATATATATATATATATATATATATATATATATATATATATATATATATATATATATATATATATATATATATATATATATATATATATATATCCAAGTCCTCCCTAAGCCAAATAAGTGCCTCGTTTTTTGTTTGTTTGTTTGTTTTGCTTTGCTTTGGAGATAAATCTGAGCCAATCAGCTTTTAAAGCTCACAGGGTGGATCTGTTGGTATTGAAGAGGAAAATATGAAGTAACTATGAACAGAGGATGGGGATATTGGGTACTTTGGTAGTGGTGAAACACAGTGATCATATGTCAAAACCACTACTATAATAAAAAAAAATTTCCTGCAATACATCCAATGTGCCTAGGATCTAGCATAATATGTGTGTGATTACAGTTAATTAACTTGATTGAACTAATAAACTAACAGAAAGAATGGCCCTGAGGCCTTAAGCCATCATTATTTAGGATGTCTCTGACTTTAAAGCAATGTTTTCATATTTACAGTACCACTTCCTCTCTGGTTAAAGGACTAAGAAGTCAAAAGCTCCTCCACACCATCTAAAATTGCTCCATAAACTCTTACAAGAAGGATCTCTCTCTTTTTTTCTCTCACACACCTCACTTTTCTGTATGTAGCCTCTTATCATTTTTCATTTCTGCTTTGAGAAATCTTCCCTGTCAATATCCTTTGTAGCTTCCTTTCCCTACTTCAAGCCAGTTTAGCTCAGAAATCAGTCTTTTGTTCATCTCCTATTACATTTGTGTTCCATTGTGAACCAAGCTAAAAGCTTTGGAGATACAAAAAAGCGCAATGGTCCACACTTGTGTAAAACCTCAAAAGAACAAGGTTCAAAAGGAATCCATGCCTCCAATGGCTACAGCCTTGAGAGCAGTCACTAGTCCATCTCAGATCCCTTCTGTGTCTTCTAATTAAACTTTCCTTTTTTCAACACCACATTCAAAACAAAACACTGTGCTTTTCACTGACTTTAATAGTCTTCTCTTTGAATTAAATGGTCGGACATCATTGCATTGGTTTTCAAGGCCCCAGTGTTCAATCCTCCAGTTCCGGGGTCAGATATCTACAGTACATATAGAGATGAGAAACTGAAGACATTCAGGAGAGAAAAATGATTTGAAGCCAGAAATGAGAACAAACCCGTTAGAAATAATACTGTTCATCTCCATTTTCCATAACCTGCCCTCTAGATCTTAGAGGTGGCCTCACCTGGCTATGCTCTGGGGTTACTCCTGGCTCCACACTCAGAAATTCACTCCCTCTTTTTCTTTTTACTAAAATTAATCTATGATAAATTTTATTTTAAAAAAATCTAAACCTTATAGAAAATTAAAATAGGTTATGATTTTATTCAATATGCTCAGTGAACACCATTTCTATCCCTCTAAAATAATGTAGAATTTTAATGTGCTAAATCATGTACTAAAGATTTGGAAAGCAGTGCTGCTTTGCTTTCTTTTAGGAATAACACAAAAAGCTCTATGTCAGTGGTCCTCAAACTACGGCCCATGGGCCACATACTGTATTTGTTCCCATTTTGTTTCTTCACTTCAAAATAAGATATATGCAGTTTGCATAGGAATTTGTTCGTAGTTTTTGTTTTTACTATAGTTCGGCCTCCAACGATCTGAGGGACAGTGAACTGGCCCCCTGTTTAAAAAGTTTGAGGACCCCTGCTCTATGTAAATGCTCTTTTTATTAATATCTTTGTTTAAACACCTTGATTCCAAATATGATTGTAGTTGGTTTCAGTCATGTAAAGAACACCCTCCTTTTATCAGTGCAACATTCCCACCACCAATGTTCCAAATGTCCCTCTTCCCCACCCCAACCTGCCTATACTCAAGACAGGTTTTCGGGAGCCGGGAGGTGGCGCAGGAGGTAAGGTGCCTGTTGCCTTGCCTGCTCTAGCCTAGGACGGACCACGGTTCAATCCCCCAGTTCCCACATGGTCCCCGGTGCCTGCCAGGAGCGACTTCTGAGCACATAGCCAGGAGTAATCCCTGAGCGTCACTGAGTGTGGCACAAAAACCAAAAAAAAAAAAAAGATAGGTTTTCTACTTCCCTCATTCATTCACATTGTTAGGATAGTTGTCAGTGTAGTTATTTCTCTAACTGCACTCACCACTCTTTGTGGTGAGCTTCATGTCATGATCTGGGTCTTCCAGCTCTCATCTCTTTTGTCTCTGAGAATTATTGCAAAAATGTCTTTTATTTTTCTTAGAACTCATAGATGAGTGAAACTATCCTGCGGCTATCTCTCTCTGACTTATTTCACTAAGCATAATAGATTCCATGCACATCCATGTATAGAAAAATTTCATGACTTCATCTCTCCTGGTGGCTACATAATATTCCATTGTGTATATGTACCACAGTTTCTTTAGCCATTCAGCTGTTGAAGGGCACCTTGGTTTTTTCCAGAGTCCGGCTATTGTAAATAGCGCTGCAATGAATATAGGTTCAAGGAAGGAATTTTTGTATTGTATTTTTGTGTTTCTAGGGTATATCCCTAGAAATTTAGTATAGCTGGGTTGTATGGGAGCTCGTTTCTATTCACCCAACACCCATCAGATAAGGGGCTAATATCCAAAATTTAGAAGGAACTGACAGAACTTTACCAGAAAAAAATCATCTAATCCCATTAAAAATGGAGAGAGGAAATGAACAGACACTTTCTCAAAGAAGAAATACTAATGGGCAAAAGACACATGAAAAATGTTCCACATCACTAATCATCAGGGAGATGCAAATCAAAACAACTATGAGGTACCATCTCATGCCACAAAGATTGGCACACATCACAAAGAATTAGAACAAGCAGTGCTGTCAGGGATGCATGGAGAAAGAAACTCTTATTTTCTGCTGGTGGGAATGCCATCTAGTCCAACCTTTATGGAAAGCAATATGGAAATTCCTCAAAGGGGGGAAAAAAGGAATTCACTCTCAACAAATGTCCTACTTGTTCTACTATTGCTCTGGTCCTGTGTAGCCCCATCCCCCCCATTCTTGGTGTAACCTTACCTACAAGAAAAAGCCTCCCATTTCTGGGAGGGGTCTTGGGGAAGTTACAAAAGGTTTGGCCTCAGGGGCAAAAATGTGCATGGATGCAGAATGGAGAAAGGATGATGGCTGAGGAACAACATACAATGCAGGGCTGAATAGGAATCCCGCATAATAGGTTATGAGAGAAGCCACACAGGTTGGCTAGGGCATAAATAAAGCTGATATTTCCTGAAGTCTGTCTGTGAGTGAGTTTTCTACCCGCCGAGATCACCTCAGAACCACCGGCTGAACACGTGGTCCTGAGCTGGTGGAGAAAGGCCTCCATCACCATCCACCTCCATCCAAGCCCATCCAAAGGGCCTTTTTATTATTTTATTCTACAGTCCTTCACTCTGGAGACTTCCCCTTCCCCGGAGCATTTCAGGGGAAATTCATAAATGTCTTTAACCTTATTTTACCAAAATACATACTGAAAGGAATGAATCTCTGTTTTCCTTCAAAAGTGATCAACAGGGACCAAGCAGTAGATCGCTTGCACTGCAGTGTGAGATCCTGTATTGTATTGCTCCCTAGCCAACACCACCATAAATCTTTCCCTCAAGAATTATTTTGTAGTCATCAGACTATTTTTGAAAACCCAAAACTGAAACCCATTTGAGCTCTGTTCTTTGTATCTCTACTGCTCATCCAATCCTCCTTATGTTGGCCCCACACATGAGGTAAAAACTTATGAGTTTTGGCTTCTCTATTTCCCTTTCAATTATCTTACTTAACCCTAGAAGGAGACTCTTAATCTTTCTAATATTCTTTGAGAATATTGTAAATTTATACAGAAAGGAATTTAGCATGTCAGGACTTTGAATCTAAGAAGAAAGATTGGGAGTTAGTAAGGTAGTACAGTGGATAATGCTTCTCTTGCACATAACCAATCTAGATGAGATCCCGACATGCCATGTCTTCAGAACCTGCCAGGAGTGATCCCTGTGCACAGTCAGAACTAATCCCTGAGATCTTCTATACAGAAACATGATACCAACAACAGAGACTGTGATAAATATAACTGTATGGGCACTACAAACAATGACCTGGATTGGACAAACTAGTTTGCCTGGAGCCTAGAAATGTCAGGAAACTTCAGGGGTAGGGTCTCCTTGTACTTAGGTCAAATTTTTTCCTTTCCATGACCCCCATACTTTGGTGGGCCCATGCAAATGATAATTGCCACTCTAACATTGTTTTTACAGTGCTCCTTTGACTCTAAACCTTTAAGAAACCACTAGTAAAAATATCTGGAACTGCAATAAAAATGGTTTACATTGGTGTTAACATATATGCTTTTAGTTACACTTGCATTCTGGAGGATAAAGGAGGGAGATAAGGGATATATGCTTGGGAACAGGGATGAAGGGAGGACAACACTGGTGGTGGAAAGGCCCTCATTTATTGTCACTGTGTACCTTAAATATCATTGTGTAAGATTTGCAATTCATTTTGGCCAAAATAAAAAAAAGAACTAAGCCCTGAAAACAGCTGGGTATAGCAGAGATGAAGGAAGGAAGGAAGGAAGGAAGGAAGGAAGGAAGGAAGGAAGGAAGGAAGGAAGGAAGGAAGGAAGGAAGGAAGGAA
>PVKC010048432.1:0-10904 GCA_004027635.1 Crocidura indochinensis | reverse complement strand
TTGTTTGACTGAACAAATAAAATCACAAAAGATGTTTCAGGCTGGCTTATTTCTTTGATCTCTGCTTGTATTGGAACAACTGTCAAGCTTATTGTGTGTCATAACACTTCTAGACATCAGGTGGGTTTGCTAAACATTTTATTCAATTTTACTTATTTTTTAATTTCCTTGAATCAAATCTCTAATGATGTAAAGCAATAAGAACTTAAAATAGTTGTAATCCTGTCAATATATCTGTTGCTGTTTACTTTTTTATTTGGGGGGTGGGGGTCATACCCGGCAACGCTCAGGGGTTACCCCTGGCTCTATGCTCAGAAATCGCTCCTTGACAGGCTCAGGGGACCATATGGGATGCCAGGATTCGAACCACCGTCCTTCTGCATGCAAGGCAAATGCCTTACCGTTGTGCTATCTCTCCAGTCCCCCCATTGCTGTTTATTTTTAGTGATTTTTTTTATCCTACTGATTTTCCATGTCTTACCTTTATTAGTCAAGGTTCTCCAGAGAAGAAGAACCAGTAAGATAGAGTCGGTAGTATAAAACTCTGAGTTTAAATGCTTATGAGAAAATTGGCCTGATAATAGTAGAGTGACATAGGGAAACAGTGGTTTAAGTCCTGATCTCATTTTAGAGGACTGAAAATTTGAAGCATTAAAATCAAAAGGCAGGAGAAAATAATCTCCCAAGTTAAGCAAATTCATCATTTCTCCACAGTTCTGTTCTTTTCAAGCCCAGTAGTGCATGATACCCACCCTGATTGATAAATGGTCTTTTCCAATGTTTGTTGATTCATATGCTGATTCACTGATATCTTCACAGACTCCTTTGCAACTAATATTTTACTAGCTATCTGGCCATATGTTGCCCAGCCAAGTTGAAGTATTGATGCAAGGGGTGGACTCCATGTGATTTAAGTGAAGAAAAAAGGAGAAAGACAACATCCTCAAAAATGGAATCTGCTGCTTTCCTTCTATGCACCTCTACCTCCCTGGGAATGGCTGGGGAAATCTAGAACCAAAGCAGTCTGCAGAGGCATATATTTCACATTCTGCTAGCACCCTGAGGCAGCTGTCAAGTGCCACCTGATGTCCACTTGTTCTGTTCTGTGTGAGAGTTAATCCCCTACCGTCCTCTTTTTCAAGGAGTCTTGAATTCAGACTGAAGATAGGATTGCTCTTTACAGGAAAGGAAAATCAGTTCTAAGCCTTACACAAGTCTTTTGGGTCATCACCTTTCCCAACCTTTCCATAACCAGGGAGGAGACGAGCAGTGCAATGATAATGGTTTGTTTGTTTGTTTGTTTGTTTTTCTTGTTTTTAGTTTTTGGGTCACACCCGGCAGTGCTCAGGGGTTACTTCTGATTCTACACTCAAAAATTACTCCAGGCAGGCTCGGGGGACCATATGGGATGCCGGGATTCGAACCATCATCCTTCTGCATGCAAGGCAAACGCCTTACCTCCATGCTATCTCTCCAGCTCCAACAATGTTTTATTTTAAACTTCTTTTTGTTGTTTGTTTTTTGGGACTACACATATAGCGTTCAAGGGTTACTCCTGGCTACTCAGAAATGACCCTTGGCAGTCTCAGGGAAACATATGGGATGCTGGGGATCGAACCTGAGTTGGCTATGTGTAATGCAAATGCCTTACTCACTGTACTATTCTCTGGTCCACTTTATTCTGAGGGAAGTGAAGGAGAAAGAACAAGAAAAGGAGTAATGCATACAAGAGAGATTTCTGGCTTCTCCAAAGGCAGAGTGAACCTTGAAGGGCTTTAAAAATTGTCTTTTATCTAGATATTTTTCAGGTTTGCTTTGGCCTGCAGTTGTCTGCAGATGGAAGTGAAAATTAATCATGGTGTTACCAGAAAGGAAGTGCTTTGAACTTTTTAGTCCTCAGTCCTTCAGTCTTTATCACTGCGTGTCTCTAATATTTATTTCCTCAGACAGGGGAATTCAACCTTTCCTGGGTCTGCTGTCTTGCCAGTTTAACCTTATCAGAACTCAGAACCTATATTCACAGGGCGGGGTTTCTTCAGCTCTAGGACAGTTGGCTTTATCACTTCTCAAGGACTCATTGCCAAGAGGGGCTCTTTCGCAGATCAATCTTCCTGCCTGCTTCTATCTGAACTTAACCATCTCAGAGTCAAGTACTACTCAGCTCTTTAAAGTATGCTTTACATACAGGATGCCTAGCATTCAGTATACCATCACTGCCAGTAGCAAACCTTGAGTAACCAGAGAAAAAAACATACAACTACTGAGTCTGGCTGAACAATCCATACTGAACAAATAACTAGTTATTTATATGTGTATGGAAATATAACTAAGGGTCAAATTTTGTAGAAAGCTGAAGAGTTGATGTGTTTGAGTTGATGTTTGGCTGGTTGAGTTAAAAAATGCTTATTCTGTGAAAATATATCCAAAATACTTAGGACATTGGAAGGCCTGGTCTCCAACTACTAACTGCCAGTAGCACACACATCTCTGTGACTACCAAAACTGTCCCCACTATATTATGTTCCCTGGAGGATTATAGTTTCTCACTAGGGCATCTTTTGAGAACCCCTGTCTAGATTTAGGGAGCAATGACTCTGTATGTTATGAAGATGCCTGGGGATTTCATGCTGTTTTTATGTTTCCTCTATTCTCAAATTTAAAGTGTGCTTCTGTATGCAATCTGTTTCATTTATCATATTAATAGATTGGAATGCATAGACTATTGTTGCAAAGTGTACATATTCTTTTACTATGCTACATGGTGTGCTAATATTTCAGCACTGTGTAATGCGTAAAGCATTGTGTCTTTCTAAAAATAATTTAATTTCCAAATAATTCAATTCTCAGTTTGGAATTATGTATCCCATGTGGGTTTACAGCATAATCCAAGGGGTTCAGTTGTGAAAATTTCCACATGAGACAACAGGGAGTCCACAAGAAGGAAAGATCAAAAGGGCGCCAAGCCTGGAAAAAAGTTGAGAAACACTAATCTAGAAGGTAGGGTTTTAGGGCAAAGGAAAGATGGGCTCTGGTAAATCACTTTATTTGATTATAGTTTTACAGTTCATCTTTGAGTAGTTCCTGTTTTATTAGAAAAATTGTAATTTCCTCTCTAAAGTTAGCTAACATATTATTTTGTTCCTAAGACTATTTTAAAAATATATGTCTTGAGGCCAACTTGTCTTTTTCCTTTATAACATGGATCAAATTTGTTAAGGAAGTAAATAGGAAACTATGAATTTTGCGTTTAGTGCATACTTTTATCTCAGCTTCTTCCTTATTTGGCAAGATCTGCCTCATCTTTTAATTCTACAATTAATGTTTTAGAAGAAATGCTGCCATTTGCTTTTATCCCTGAGAATTTATTATTCTTATTTCTTTATCTAGTCATTCAGTCTCAGAAAGCAAACTTTGTCAGACACTATCAGTATTGGAAATTCCTACACAGTAGATGAATGTTTCCTTATTCAAGAAATTTGTAAAAAGGAATTGTGTTAGTAACATTTTCTAACAGAGGAAAAATCCATATTTTTATTTGTCCCTAGAAACTTGAAAATATTCTTTATAGAATATTCTTTATAGAATATTTATGATGGCTTGATTATTTTGCACCATAATATTCAGCAATGTATCATCAGTACAACTTTATGGATAGGAACTTGAAAAGTTAGAAGGATTTACAGTTCTGTCTGTACTTTATGAATGTACCCATGTCTTTCAACTTAAAAGGTATCAAGGCAATACACTAAGAGAATTAGGACCTCTGGATAAAATCCTGCTTCACATCTTCTCTGGAATTATACTATATACCAAGCTAAATTTTTAGCACAGTATTTTTTATTTTTGAAAAGAACATGTCTCACAAATTTCTTTTAAACAATAAATTTTTAGCAGGAAAATGGAAAAAAGATGCTTGAATTCAGCCTAATATCGATTTAATTGAATCATAGTTTGGGTTGTCTTTAATATTTTCTTTTAAACACTGCAAATACAGTATTGTACATATGATTAAAAAATACCTGCCTTTATGATGTTGTATCTTCAGTTTGATGTGCCACTGACCTTTTAAAATTAAGAATACCTAATGCCATTCCCCACATCCTAAATCCGTGACTATTTTGTCCATTTTAAAAGACTAGTGTCACGGAAATCCACTGTTTCGAATCATTGCAGGTTTTGTGTCCCTTATATACATTTACACAGAAAAAAAGTTATATGAATTATTGCCACCCAACTTGAAGATATTCTTAAAATTAATGTACATTCTTAATGAACTTTGGTTATGATTTTTTTATGATTTTAATGTTTTACACTTGAAATTGAATGACAGTAAGACTTTTTATCATGATAGATTTAAGTATACGTTGTAGCATGAAATAAATCCTGTTGAAACTCGAGCTAGTATATTTCTTAAAAACATTCCTATTCATTTCATTTGCCTTTGACTTATCCTGCTCATCAATTCTGTATTGTAGTTTCTGATAAGCACATTTTCCAGCTTGAAAACAGAGATTCGGACATGAACTCAATTATCAGGGAATATAATATTAAAACTCAGGGTTTCAAAACACCCCTTGATATATAACTTCTTCTCCAGAACACACATATTTATGACCTATTGACAAAGACTGAAATTAGTCATCTGTGTGAGAGTCTCATAACTGTGTGCTTCCCTGTTTTTTAATATCATTTCAAACATGTACAAGAATGTGAAAAGAGAGTTTGAGAAATTTGCGCAGCTCCCATTTCAAAGAAAAGATAGACTTCCCTTGATGCAGCCTTGATGGCAACAAATTTAGACAAGAACTGAAAGCAAAACAGCCTACTCAAGGTTAGACAGTGACTCGAGTCATTTCATGCACTTAAACAATATTTAGGATGACCCTATGTAAACTCACATTATCACTTAAAAGCCAGTATAAAAATAATACCCATCTGCTCTGCTAGTCCTGCTGTTGCTTGCCACATTTCTCTGACAAGCTGTTACCTCAGTATAGAGAGAGTATACATTTTGGAATCCGGAGTTTGAATTTTGAAAAAAAAAAAATGGTATCTGATACATATGGACTAGATTCTGTTCTTCCAAATGTAGATTTGTAACTCATTTATTCTTGAAGACGATGTGTTGGATTAGGATTTTTTTTTATATTTCCAATTTTTTTTTTTTACTCAGTAGATGGGAACTCATGATTTTATTTCTGTGACATGAACAATGTACAATTGAAAATCGTTCAGTTTAAACCCGCCATGTGATATGTGGCATGGGCTTTGGAGGTGTTGATAGCAAACACTAAATTCTTTGCTGTCCTGGCTGGTTTAGTTTCTCTGTAAACTATGGAACTTTCCCTTTTTAAAGAGCTCCTAAATGAAAGAGGAAGTACAATAAGTAAGATCCTTGCCAATTTAGTCATTTTTTTTCATGCTGAAGGAACTTAAATTCCAGAATTACTCATGTCATCGAAGCTACTGAGTTGTAGTTGTTCTTACTACTAGCTATTTCAGCATAAAAGATGAGAAGTTAGAAGTCAGGATCCAAACTTCTCTTTCTGATACATGAATCTGCAAAGAAAGTCTGTAACTAGAAATCAAGATCTGACACGAATTACATGCAAGGTTACTGAAAGGTTTGCTGTTTTACGGTGCGACAATTGACATCTTTCTATGCCAATTTTCTAAAAGAAGTGAAACATAAAAAAGTAACAGGAGCAGCAATGTGATAATCCTTAATATTTATTGCTAATACATTTTCCACATTCTTTTCCTGAAAATTATTTTAAATCATTTACATTCCTTCAGAATCCTGACATTTTATTGCTTCTTCTATTCCACAAATATGTCTTGAATGAGGGATTGGTAGTTGTAAGACCCTGGACTAAGAAACACTATCAAATAAAAATCTAAAAAAATAAATAAATAAAAGATTACAACAGCTTCTAAAAATGTAAAGAAGGGAATTATTTGACAGCACTATCAGGATCATAATATAGGAGAGGTCTTTATTGACTTCTTTATAATTTGTACCACATTTAGTGGGTTTGCATTCAGGAACTTGGGGGTCATTTCTGGCAGTGCTCTGGTGCCTATATATGGTTCAAGGATCTGAATTTCAATCTTGTGCCAATCAAGCACCTTATCTGCTGTACTGTATCCAGCTGCCAGAAGGAGTTATTTTTTTATTCATTCAATACCCACTCTTAAGTCATTTAAGAGGTTTTTGTTGTTGTTGTCATTATTTTTTTTTGGAGGTTTGTAAGCACACCACTATTGCTTAGGGCTTACACTTGACACTGTGCTCACCTGTCATTTCTGTTGGGGCTCAGGATACCATCTGCAATGCTAAGGATCCAACCCAAGCTGTTCATATGCAAAGTTTCCTACTCTACTATCTAGTCCACTCTACCTGTCTCTCCTTCCCCTGATGAGTCCTGCATTGTGAAAGAATGCAGAAGTCTTTGACAAAAGACATTTGAGAAAAACATTTGCTAATTGGCACATTTGTAAGAGAATGAGAACCAAGTTGTTGGGTTTTCTTTGTTTTGCTTTTTTTATTTTACTATTCATACTTTTAATGTCCCCATTCTTCTTCTTCTTTTTTTTTTTTTTCTTCTGTCTAATACTACCCAAGGGTACTTCAGGCCAGCCACCGAGGTTTGAAGCAATTCCAGAAGAGGCCATTTTTGAGACAGAAATCTGTTGAATTCAACTCACCTCCATATTGGCACATGCATTGCTTCCTCTTCCCCTTTATAATTTTGCTATTGGATTCACATATGTGGTTAGTACAGAATTTTTGACCACAAACATGTTTGTAGAGTATTCTTATTTTGGGTTGCCGCTTCCTTTACTTTCAAACTAGATGGTTGAAAAAGCTGGGAGAGAGGGAAAAATGAACTCAAGAGAGACCAAGCTGTCACCTCTCCTGACCACAGCCTTTTTTCACTTGGGGTGAATATTATGATTAATGCTACCCATACTGTCATCTTAAGTTTTTTATAATTGTCTTTCATTATCTCTTTATCCTAATTCTCATTGAAATGTTTTGGCAATTATATGTGCTAATCTAATAGAGCAGTTTTATTTGCCCCCAGATATTCCTCTTAAGTTGGCTTTCCTCTACATAATTGCCCATGCATGCCAACTTTTTCTAAACTGCTCTTTTCTACATCTTAAACTCCTTCCAATGTTTTCTTCTTAGATCTAGTACTATCTGCCCAATATAGCCCTAACTCTAGCATGCAAACTCTATCTCATTTCAGTTATTCTACTAATAGTGGACACTGAAAGCCCACACACAAAAAACTGTTTGGCCCCTTTTCCTCACAGAAGCAATAGAAAGTGTTGTAACTTCACATCATAAAAGAAGACAAGTATTTTGGTTTATATGCTTCAATTGTTTTGTTTTTATTTATTTATAATTGGAGATTTCTGAATGACACACAGATGTTTGGGTGCTACCACTAGCTCAATTTAGGGGGTGCAACCAACCAGTGGTGCTCAGGGAACTATGAGGTAGTAGGGTTTAATACAAACAAGAATGTTCTCTAGTCCTTTGTGCTAGCTCCCTGATCTCCAGGAAACAAATCTGTGTGTATGTGTGTGATTATTATGAGTCTCGTTTCCTCTTTCATCCACAAAGTTATGAATTTAAATATATGGCCCAGATTCACTATGCATTTTTCAATAAGATAGGTCAGTGAAGTTCTAATTCAGCGTTAAATCTCAGAGCTTTTTCACCAGAACTACTCAGGTAGGCAGTGGAATGTGTGCTGTCATGTCACTTGAAGATTGGTTGAAAAATATTAAAGTTCTGAGTAACTAGGACTCAGTAAGTACATAGGATATATTGCTTATTGGATTGGTATCATGTTGCAATACTGCCCTTGATGGGGTTGACTGATGGAGGGATGGAGGATGAGGCCTTTCTCCTCCAGCTCGGACCACGCGTCTGTTACCCTGTACAGCTGGTGGTTCTGAGGTGAATGGGGCAGGAAGAAAGCTAACAGGCAGTCAGTCTTCTGAAGAAAACAGCTTTATTCTGTGGAAGAGGCTGAAGCCAGAAGGTCCCAGAATCAGTCCCAGGAAAAAAGCCCCTCGTCTTCCACAGGTACCACCAACGGTGGGATTAGGTACCACCCAATGGTGGGAGCAGAATCAGGTACCATCCTAGGGTGGGAGCAGAATGCCAGGCCACACCCTAGAGTATGGCACAATCACTGATCAGGGTAGGGTCAGTAATATAATCATCCCATTGAAATGTTTACATACACAACAGTATCACTTATTAAATCTTTCCTTAGCTTTTTTATTTCATTTTTATTTAGATAGCATGCTACTACCTCTAGTTACTTCTCTAATTTCTACATCCTCAGGTTCCTTTGCAATTTATATTATGTTTGATTATAATGTTTTATTCATAATAAGAATACCATGGTGTCACACATATTTGGCTTTCAATATACAGTATCAATGAATAAATGGCTTCTTGCAAACAAATTTTATTTTTTTGTTGGTTGAATGTATGAATGAATTGACAGATGAAAGCACTTCACTTTCTTCCTTTATATGTACACTATTTATAGTACTGATATTAATGAAGTCCCAAGTTTATAATATTCAGTACCAAACCCATAACCAGAATGTCAGTGTCCCTCCACTAATGTCTCAAAGTCCGCCAACCACACTGCCTCACTTCTGCAGTCCAGTTCCTGAGTTCTCTTACCTTTACTCAAATACTTAATTACCATTACCCAATTATTATTACTCTTACTAACTTATATAATTTCCACCTAAGGTAGAGATACTCTGTGTTTGCTCCTTTCCTGATGACTGATTCCACTCAGCATGATAACCCTCAAGTTCCATGTTCTAGAAATAACATTATTTTATATGCTATTCGTATATGGATTTTATAGCTGAATAGTTTTCCACAAAGAGTTTTATATCAGTTTTTTTTAATTGCCTTATTTAAGCTCCATGGTTATAAAACTGTTCATATTAGGTTTCAGTCATACAATGTGCATCATCCTTCACCTGTGCACCATTTCCTTCACTGATGTCCCAGTTTCACTCCCAACTCCCACCCCACCCTTGTCTTGCTCTAGGTCAGGCAAATGGCTTCTTTCTATCGCTCTCTCTGTCTCTCTTTCCTCCATCTCTCTTTCCTTTTAGACACTGTGCTTTGCATTATTGTTAATGGTGGAGTGCCTTGTTTTTTAGTTTCTCCACTTTCAGCTCCTAATTCTTGTCCAAAGTGATCAGTAATAGCTATCATTATCCTAGTAGACCCTTCTCTACTCTAACTACACTCATCAATTTTTTTGTGGCAAGATTTCTACCCTAGACTGAACCTCCTGACCTTTATATCTATTGTTTCTGATTATTATTAACATAACATCCCTTGTATTTCTTATATCCAACAAATGAGTGAAATTATTCTATATCTATACCCTTCCCTCTAGATCATTTCACTCAGTCTAATAGTCTACATGTCCATGTATAAAAAAATTTAATGACTTCATTTTATGCTAACACCTGTGTAGTATTCCATTGTGTAAATGTACCACAGTTTCTTTAGCCGGCTACTCATCTGTTGTTGGGCACCCGGGTTGTTTCCAGATTCTAGCTATAATAAACAGTGCTGCACTGAACATAGGAATGCAGAGGGCATTTTTCAATTGTGTTTTTGTTTCCTAGGGTACATTTCTAAAAATGGTATTGCTGGATCATATGGAAGCTCAACTTATATATCAGTTTCTTTATCCAGGCAACTGTTCTTGAGCATATGAATTCTTTCCAGATCTTGGCCATTATGAATTATGCTGCACTCCAGAATTCACACTCCATAAATAAAGCGCTCCACTTTCAGGCTTTTTCTCTGTCCCCATCTTTTATCTTATATATGCAAACACTTAATATTGTCTGTATATATTAGCTCTGCCCCTAGCTTAGGCTTTTTTGCCTTAAATACAGCTACGTTCCCTATCTTAGCTGCCTAATTTTTATCTTCTTAGAACCTGCTTCAGAATATATTGAGCTTCTCTCATGAGGTAGGACTTTTCCTAGGCATTGAAATATTCTTTTCAATAGACAACTGACAAAAATTTTTCCTCATATGGAGATTAAATTTTAGATGGTAGAAGGTTGTTGCTCAGCAGTAGAAATATATGCCTTGCTTTCTGAGGCTCTGGGTTCAACCTTAGGTACTGAACAAAATATCTAGGTGGTGAAGAAAGAAAAATTTTATGAAATAATAATTCTGGGGCCCGGGAGATAGCATGGAGGTAAGGCGTTTGCCTGTCATGCAAAAGGTCATCGGTTCGAATCCCGGTGCCCCATATGGTCCCCCGTGCCTGCCAGGAGCAATTTCTGAGCATGGAGCCAGGAGTAACCCCTGAGCACTGCCGGGTGTGACCCAAAAACCAAAAAAATAATAAAAAAAAATAAATAATAATAATAAAAGAAATAATAATTCACTGACTGTTTTCAATGCTAATATATGTTGCAAAGGATAAAAAAATAAGAATACAATAGAGTTAGTATGTAGGTAGATGATTATGGAGGTGATGTTTTCACCTACACAAACTATGCATAGAGACTTAAATGAAATGTATAAAATGCGAAGTGTCTACACAAGAGCATGGCAAGCCCAGAGCGCAGAACTATAAGGCCATGAGACACAAATTTTGGAACAGGAAATTAAAAGAAAGGCCTGGAGCAAGAAGTACAGATGAAAGGGACCAGGTGCAATTGTCTTATAAGCCAATGGCAGTCACTGGATTTGATGTTGAAGGAATTGAGAAGGAAGGTATGCTATAACTATTTTTAATGAATACGGTGTTGTCCACAATAGATACTAGTATAAGATAAAGGTAGAGCTGGAAAACAAATTAAAAGCTATTACCATG